>JAHKKF010535816.1:0-23682 GCA_019740295.1 Labeo calbasu | reverse complement strand
CCAGCATCAAAACATACCTAACCAGCATCCCAGCATCAAAATATACGTACCAGCATATGCTGTTTTTTTCAGGGAGGGGTCACCAGACTCGGTCTTGGGGGGCAGGAGTCCTGCAGAGTTTAGCTCCAACTTGCTTGAAGTTTTAAGTATACCTAACAAGACTTTGATTAGCTAGTTCAGGTGTGTTTGATTAGGGTTGGAGCTAATAAAACTCCCCTGATCTCAAGAGGCACTGTAGCGACTGATGCTAGAGGCTGCCGTCGTTAGCCTCCTTGTTAGTGTGCCCGCCTCCCATGCCGGAGACATGGGTTTGAGACCTGCTTGTAGCGGTATGTGAGTAGGACCCAGGGAGAGGGGTTGCACTAAACAGGACACCAGCCATCCAGGACCAAGTTTGGTGACCACTGAGATATGCGGTTATTTAGCATTTTGATAAAACATATTAAAGGTGACCCATTTTTGCAACATGCAGTATAAGTCTCAGGTGTCACCAGAATGTGTCTGTGAAGTTTCAGCTCAAAATACCGCACAGATCTTTTATTATATAATTTTGAAAAAGCCTATTTTGAGTGGAAGCAGAAACACAGTGTTTCGTGCATGTCTTTTTAAATACAAATGAGCTCCCCGTCCCCTTTTCCAGCTAATACATCAGATACTCTGCCAAAACTTCTTTAAAACTTATAATATACTATTTTCTAACTAAACTAAGTTCTCTTTCATGTCTTATTGCACTTGAACTGGCAAGTACAAACAGGTTTATGTTAAAACACACAGGAGTTACAAAAATGTGTGTGAAGGTAAACAGCTGGAAAAGAAATCGCTTGTTTATATTAGATCTATGTGGCAGCAGAGTAAGTTAATATATACAGTAAATAAATCAGTAAATCCACTGCTCTCTTGTCTCCTCTGTGGCTGGGACTATGCTATGGGGGAGCAAAGTCTGAGTGGCTTGCAGAGAAAGGCTTACCAAAACAAAGTTGTACTTTTTCACCTTTTCTGTGTTGGTAGATGCACCGGGAGCATGTTTATGGCACTTAAACAAGAGAAAAGTCAGATTTTCATGATATGTCCCCTTTAACATAAAGCATATTTACTAGTAGTCTACCTATTTTTCAATGCATTGCTTTCCATATAAATATTGCTGACCTGTCCAATGTAAATCTGTGTCCTAGATAAGCCAGATCCCCCAGCCGGCATCCCTGCTGCTTCTGACATCCGCAAGTCCTCACTCACCCTCTCCTGGTACGGCCCCACTTACGATGGAGGCAGCATCGTCCAGTCCTACAACCTGGAGATCTGGAACTCGGTCGACGACACATGGGCTGACCTCACCTCCTGTAACAGCACCTCATACCACGTCCAGAACCTTCTCGCCGACCGTCAGTATAAGTTCCGCGTTCGAGCTGTTAATGTGTATGGAGTTGGAGAGCCCAGTGCAGAATCTGAGCCCATTCAAGTGGGAGTGGAGGAGGTAACAGGTAAGAAAGAACATCCATTTAATAGTGAGATACATTCAAAGCAAATTACAAATTAGGAGCAATCAAAACAATAAAGCAGTAATATGTATCTAATATGTATAGTAATATGCAGTACACATATCAAATCTTTTTAATAGTAAATAAAAAGAAAACATGTAGATAGAATACAAAAGGAATAGACAATGCTAGTGTTAGATGGTATTTTTTTACAAATAAATAAAAAGAAAATAGAAATAGAATAGAGAAGGCTAGTGTTAGAGGGTCATTTTTATAATAAATAAAAAGAAAACCAGTAGATAGAATAGAAAAAGAATAGAGAAAACTGGTGTTAGACGGTCAATTTTTGTTATTTTTTTAAGTAAAAAGAAACAAGTAGTTGTAAAATAAGAAGTAGTTAGAAATAAAATAGAGAGTGGAAGTGATAGTGGGTCAAGTTTTTAAAATAAATAAAAAGAAAACAAGTAGATTAAAATAGAAATAGAATAGAGAGTGATAGGAGAGTCCAAAAGTCTGAAGCCACTAGTGAAAATGCCTGTATTGCATTATTTTATGAAAAAAATACAAATATTTTCATGACAAACTATGTTATCACCATTAGAGTTTTAATGAAAAGTATATGGTATAAACTCCACAAGTTTTAGAATATGATATGCAAAAATTAATATTATCGATATTATACATATAACAATGATCATAGAAAATTAATCATTATTATCTATATTATATGATCAATAATATACAAAATAAGGTATCGAATGCATTGTATTGTATATTATATCAATATTAAATCATTGCATTGTATATTATATCAATATTATATGAAATGTAATGTGTCAAATGTATCAATGCATTTGATACCTCACATTTCACATATCATGAGATCATTATAATATATACAGGGAATTATAGATAAATACATATACACACATACAAATTTAAATGAAATATATATACACCACCAGTCAAAAGTTTTTGAACAGTAAGATTTTTAATGTGTTTTAAAGAAGTAATGATGCTAAAAATTTATCTTTGATCACAGGAATAAATTACATTTTAAAATATATTAGAAAGCAGTTTTTTTAAATAGTAAAAATATTTCACACTGTTACTGCTTTTGCTGTATTTTGGATCAAATAAATGCAGGCTTTAAAAAAACATCAAAACTGTTCAAAAACTTTTGACATGTAGTACAGTGTACACATTATACAAAAATATAAAATAAAATGCAAAAATTCAGGTTTATTTAATATATATATATATATATATACTGTATATATACTCCAAAAAGTATAAATGTAATGAGCTGATGCACTACTTAAAAACTAAGCCTTTTAAAAACATTTATATTTTTCTCCAGTGAAAAAGGAAGAGGAGGAAGTTGGAGCCGCTGTGTCTGATGATGGTATGAAGTTCAAAGCAATTAGCTCACTATTCCATCCCTCCTGAGAGTTTGCTAGCATGACTCCCACAGTGTCAATCTGATACATATCCTCTTCGTTTCACAGATGAGGAGAAGGAGCCAGAATATAGAGATGTGGTCGTTAAGAAAGACTGTAGCGTTAAGGATTACTATGATATAGAGGACCGCTTAGGAACGTAAGAGATGCATTTGTTATATCCATCATCAACATTATCAATATAACATACCATTTTGGATTTACTGTACCAGATGTTTCATCCAATTCTCATTGTCTTTCTCCTATCTCAACAAGGGGGAAATTTGGTCAGGTCTTCAAACTCGTAGAAAAGTCCACCAAGAAGGTATGGGCAGGGAAGTTCATCAAGGCATTCTCACAGAAGGAAAAAGACAATGTGAGGCAGGAGATTGGCATTATGAATAGCCTCCACCACCCCAAACTGGTCCAGTGTGTGGATGCCTTTGAGGGAAAATCGGACATGGTCATGGTAATGGAAATGTGAGTCTCTGTCTTCTATCCTCCAAGCAGAAGACTAACATGATATAGATGCTAGAAAGAAATGTTCGAGTTTGTGATCGATGATCACTTTGTTGAACCAATCTTGTGTTCCCCGAACAGCCTGTTGTGTTTGTTAGTTGTTTTTTTTAACACCTTTAAATCGTTCCACCAGTTTAGCTTTTTATGGTGAGAGTGGAATGTAAAATCAAGCACCCTATGATGGGAGAAGTGCGTGTCACATGTCCTTATATAGTGAGATGGAGAAACAGGGAGGTGGGGAGAAGAAAGCATGGATGCTGTCTGCTTCAGCTTGGCAGCCATGATGGAAAATAGCCCAGAATTAAATCTCCCCTGACTGTAAGAGAATTGTTTAGCACTCCAGGCACAGACACTGTTCATATGCTTGTTAACCATAACAGCATAAACAGCTCTAATGCATTGAGATGGCAGTCTGACAGTGATTGGTTAGCGTCGCTTAACGATAACGTCACTGTGGTCCCCAGGATTTCTGGCGGTGAGTTGTTTGAGCGAATCGTCGATGAGGATTTTGAGCTGACTGAGCGAGAGGTGATTAAGTACATGCTGCAGATCATCGATGGAGTGCAGTTTATCCACAAGCAGGAAATTGTCCACTTGGACCTCAAACCTGAGAACATTATGTGCATCAACAAGACGGGAAGCAAGATCAAGCTCATTGACTTCGGACTTGCTCGAAGGCTAGGTAAACAAGTGTAAACAACTGCAAATACAAACTGCGTCTGTTTTCTTGCCTGTGAGTTCTAATTTTTCAAGTTTTTTAGAGGATTCTGGCTCTCTGAAGGTTCTGTTTGGAACTCCTGAGTTTGTAGCTCCTGAGGTGATCAACTACGAGGCCATCAGCTACCCAACAGACATGTGGAGTATTGGCGTCATCTGTTACATTCTGTGAGTGATAAATCAGCATCTCAGCTACGTCGGTATCACTCCTCCAACAGTCGCTAACATCCGTGGCACGTAAAGACAAAGTAATCAATGCTGAGGACTGAAAACATTTCCTTTTAAGGCCGTATTTGTTTTCAGACAACTCGCTTTCCAAGCTTGCTTTTTCAATTTATCATATAAACACATTTTTGATTCCTCGGAGGTAGAGTATAAATATTTAACTGACCTGTGTCAGTTACTTTTATCTACAGGTTAAAAGAGGCTAATAGGACCCTGTGGTAAAAAGCCGTTTCTGATATGATATTTTTTACAAAACTGCAATTTAAAAAAAAAAAAATACTTACCTAAACATCTTTTTGTTGCAATGCACTGCAAAACTGTACTGATCAAACTTGATTTATCCCTAAACTAGATATTTAGCAGTTCCATTACAAAATACACACTTCACTGAATATGTTACACCATAATCAATAAATATGAGTATATACAGAATATATACACTACCTTTCTCACGAAAATAATCTGTTTGATCAAAAGTACAGTTTAAAATGTAATACTGTGAAACACTATTGACATACTGTATCCACCTTATTCCTTAACACAGAGGTAAGGTTATGGACAAGACTTCTGGTTCATTAGCCGCTATAGGGAAATAGCGAGAAGAATAACAATGTGCAGTAAATGGTAAAACTGTTTGCACTACAAACGCGTGTGTTCATAATTAAGATAATACATTATATGGTAACACACCAATTTGCAATTTCAGGCAGAAAAATTAGCTGTTTTGTACAGCTAAAAATAGCTGACACAGATAAGCCAGACCTATAAAATTTACAAATGGCCGATATATCAGCAAATAGCTGATTTCTGTTTTTTAAATGTAATTTATTCCTGTGAAAAAAATGAATTTGCAGCAGCTCCAGCCTTAAGTATTAGATGATCCTTCAGAAACCATTGTAATATGCTGATTTGGTGCTTAAGTAATATTCCATTTATGTATTTATTTATTTATTTATGCATTGCTACATAATTATTTGTGGAAAACTGATATACTTTTAAATGATTCTTTGACAAATATAAAACAAAAAAACTGAATTTATTTTAAATAGATTTAAAAATCTTGATTAATTTAGTGAATCCTTGCTGAATTATTATTTTTTTAAATAACTTAATATTTGTATTAATTTATTTAAAAAATCTTATTGACCCCAAATTATGACAGTCTATTTTTTAATCTCATATGTGACCCTGGACCACAAAACCAGTCTTAAGTAGCATGGGTATGTTTGTAACAATAGCCAAAAAACCATTGTATGGGTCAGAATTATCTATTTTTTCTTTTATGCCAAAAATCATTAGGATATTAAGTAAAGATCATGTTCCATAAAGATATTTTGTAAATTTCTTACTGTAAATATATCAAAACTTAATTTTTGATTAGTAATATGCTTTGCTCAGAACTTCATTTGGACAACTTTAAAGGTGATTTTCTCAGTATTTTGATTTTTTTGCACCCTCAGATTCCAGATTTTAAAAAGCTGTATCTCAGCCAACTATTGTCTTATCCTAACAAACTATGCATCAATGGAAAGATTATTTATTTAACTTTCAGATTATGTATTAATCTCAATTTCAAAGAAATTAACCCTTATGACTGGTTTTGTGGTCTAGAGTCACATATGTCTTAGGACCAGAAACTAAAAAATAAAATATTTATCTGCTTTAACCAATGTTTGTACCTTACATCACATATTGATTGAATGTGCAGTAACAGAACCAAAATTATTGGCTAATACCCTTCCTCTTGTTTATCCTCAGTGTCAGTGGTCTTTCTCCATTCATGGGAGATAATGACAATGAAACCCTTTCCAATGTCACCTCAGCCACCTGGGATTTTGAGGATGAGGCGTTTGATGAGATTTCAGATCAGGCCAAAGACTTCATCAGCAGTCTCCTAAAAAAGGACATGAAGTAAGATGAAAGCATATCAGAAACTTTAGCATTTTTATGGAAATACCAAAATCGTTCCAAGTTACTCACATAACTTTGTAGAGCACTCTTTAGATGCACAGGAAGCACATTTCTTGAACAGCACATCTTAAGTTCTTGGCATAGACCCTAACAACTAACAAAGAACCCAGTAAAATCTACATTATTGTAAAAGGAGGGTGTAATAAGCAAAGTAAATTATCGCTTAGTTCATTCTTAATGTTGAGAAGAGGATTTTAAGCCTATTTTGACCCCATAAATGCCATGCTGTAGGGCCAGACTGACCTGCGCTCAGTGTTTAGAGCACTCTTGGCTCAAACAGGACACCAAAAATATGGAGGCTAAACAACTGTCCAAAGAGAGGATGAAGAAGTACATCCTGAGACGCCGCTGGCAGGTGAGAGCACTGGCATTCATTTTGATTTATTTATGAGTTACATGAGAAACTTTGTTGGTGAAATGGGCAGAGCTTAGTCTTCACATTTGTGAGTATCTATGCAGAAAACAGGGAATGCGGTACGAGCCATCTCTAGGTTCAGCTCTATGGGAATGTTAGGAGGAATCGGCCCAAAGAAAAGTTCCCCGACTGATGGTAATGGGACCAATTATCAACACTGATCATGAACATTGCATATTAAATATCATATATGTTAAAATACTGATTGCATATAAATTAATGTGTGTGTTTTTAGAAGAGCCTCCTGCACCGTTCCTTGAGAGTATGGAGGATGAAACCCGCACCCCTGTGGCCCCCAGCTTCTCCTCTGTCATACAGGATGTAGAAGTGGTAGAAGGCAGTGCTGCCCGCTTTGACTGCAAGATTGAGGGTAATGACCTTTGACCTTGGAGGCTTTTATACTTTAAGGGACAAATTTACTAAACAGGGTAAATTAGCGTGAGAGCGTAATCCCATAAAAGCGCAGATGGGAATGGAAAGTTCCACAGATGATCTAATGACAATGTGCAAATTAGGCCTTGGACACACTAGACGATTTTCAAATCTTAACCATATTTAAAATCATGGGAGACCATGAAAACAGTTTCAACTAATTTTTGGCCTTATAATACTCTGAATGCACACACCTGATTGTTTGGGGGTGCAAACCGGGCTTAAAAAGGTCATACAATTGATCTTTTTATTACTTTAATATGTTCCTTGGGGTTTACTTTTCTAAAGTTTAAAAGTTTAAAAAATATAAAAGAAAATTTTTTTTCAACTCTCATTCTGATCCCCTGCCTAAAACAAGGGGCCGGTCCTTTAAAGCTTGTCAGAAATCAGCCACTGTTATGATTGGCTAACGTCATTGTATAGGAAACAGATTAATAAAATAATTTACTTACAGTTTGCGATGCAGCTGCAATCAGATCTAGTACCGCTTCATCTTTCCTTGTGAACTCTGCATGACACAGTGCCTCATTTACAAAACAAAATGCTCTGATCAATCCTCACACGCGATCTGGGATGCCATTAAAATATGATATCTGTACAAAGACGCAAACAAGATGAAACCCTATTGTAATTGTTAGAATGGTCACGGATCAGCGATCTCCCGCGTAAAACTGATCGTGCAGACCAAACCGTAAGTTGTTTTGTCTGCATGATCTTGGAGGGATGGTAGTACTCACGCCTACACGTGACCAAGGCTCAGCCCAATCAGCCTGACGGGGGCGCTACAGCGAATAAAAGTACAAAATTGCTCATAACTCCTAAACGTCAGTCACAGGCTCAAGTGTCTTATGCCGTTGAAACCCCTGGCTCACGCCGGACAAAACCATAGACTGTAAAAAATATGGACGTAGTGTCTCTGACGTCACCCGTAGGTTTCTGAAGAGCATTTTTGAAACTCTTAGTGGGCAGGAGTCGGCCGTCGCCATCTTGGAATCGCGTCACTGCACGTCACTCCCGGCTAATCGAAAATGGGCAAAGAGGCGGGACGTGAGTGGAACTGGTTGCTGAAACCACGCCCGCCTAGGGACAAAACGCATGCCTCAGATTCGATCGTGAGCCTGGCGAAATTTTCAGGTATTTTGCATTTTTTGAAAAACCTACTTTTGCGAACTAGTCCTAGGTTTTTCGCCCAATCGAACCAAACCATTGCAGAAAGATTCTATGGAGAGTGAATATCAATAATTATCAAAAAAAGAGTTGACTTTCAACTCACCGTCACAAAGGGACACCAAAATGTTCGAAAGGGGCAGGGCCACTTTTAGTAAAATGCCTATAACTCCTGAACGGAATGAGGTATCTCTGCCAAACTAACGGCCCCGAAGGTATAAGTAATTTGAAAGAAATCGGCCACTGGGGGGGCATATTACTTTTTTCAAGGGAGCAAACAATTGTATGATATTCATATCATACGATAGAACTCCTCATTTCGGACAACTTTGCCTCTAGAACCACCGCTGTCAGTCAAATCGTGTGCTGAATGATTGAGAAGATGTAAAAAACCTACTTTTGCAAACTAGTCTTAGGCTTTTCGCTCAATCTGGAAAAAACTACTGCAGTACAATTCTGTGGACTCTCTAGGCCATTTATCAAACTATTAAAAAAATGTTGAAATTTACCATTTGGGAATCTATAACGGGGTCATTTAGAAAAGGGCCTGTCCAAATTTACCCCAAGTCAAAGGAAAACTCAAAACTTTACGAAACCTGCTGAGCACATGCGACAGGTGATTCTAAACAAGCATGCAAAGTTTTAAGGGGATCAGACCACAGCTGCCACTATAACAGTCAAAAATGTTTAAAAAACATCACATTTCTATGGTAAATTACCTAAAGATGTTTTTTAATCATTGATTTAGGTTGTTACAGGTTTGCTAAGTAATATGTATATAATAATATGTCTTTTTCCTAATACAGCTAATCGCTGCTTGCAGCTATATTTTCTATTTGCTTTTGAAGCGACGTGACATTCGCATTCAGCTTGTCAGCTTTTAAGCGACGCCAGTGGGTGGGGCCTATGGTGAGAAGATGACTACTCGTTGATGTCTTGTTCTGGAGGCGGTGTTTATGCAAATGCTTGTGCCTGGATGATGTCATCTTGCACCTCCGATCCAAACAAGCCGATTTTGGAGCTTGATTAAATAAATACTTTGTTTATAATGAGGAGGACGTTTTGAGCTAAGAAACGTGCAGGAAAGACCTCTTATATGCCAAAAGATCAAGGCAAATTTGATTTCTCATTTCATGACCTTTTTGACATCAGCCTTAAAATCTTCAAATGTATGGCCAGGCTTAAAGAACAAAATTCCCTAGGGTTAATCGTTGGTATACCAAAGGTAAATGACTGTTGTTGTGTGGTCCACCTGCATTTGCATTACATTTTTAACAGTGTTTTTTGATTTATGACCGATTTATTGTGTTTTTCTAAACACAAAGGCTACCCAGACCCTGACATTGTGTGGTACAAGGACGACCAGCCTATTAAGGAGACACGTCACTTCCAGATTGACTATGAAGAGGATGGCCACTGTAGCCTGGTGATTTCAGAGGTTTGTCCTGATGATGATGCCAAGTACACCTGCAAAGCCGTCAACAGCCTGGGAGAAGCCACCTGCACCGCTGAACTGATGGTGGAGTTTATGCAGGAGGAGGAAGGAGAGGGTGAAGCTGAAGCTGAAGCTGAAGTTGAAGCTGAAGCTGAAGCTGAAGGAGAGGAAGAGGATTAAATAATGTTGGAAACACGAGTGAAGGACGATGTGAGATAGAGGAGGAGAGCGAATGAATACCACAGGAACTATGAATATCTTAAAGATTTTACACAATTTCGATTCTTCTTTTTTACACCATCTGCATATTTCTTCTTACTGCCTAGAATAGTTTGGAAAGAGCACCTGTTTTTGGGTAAAACTGCTTGCCAAAATAAAAGACATTCCAGCTTGTGCTGTTCTGTCCAGACAATTATCCCAACTGGTTTACCAAAAGGGACTACAAAACTAAATGTGACAGCCTGTATAGCAACCCACTGATGCAATGAAAAAATCCACCACTTGTTTTATCATACTGATAAGTCAGTATACATTTGTGTGCGCATTTGAAATTTTAGGTTTGCACTGCAGTGCAATCTAGTGGTACAAACACGACAGTGCTTCTTCAAATAACACTAGTCCAGTCTAATATAGTGTCAGAATCCATTTAAATACTGTTGGAGACCTTACTGTATGAAGATATTAACTTTTTTTGTTTTATGAACTATTTTTCTGCATTTTTAAAATCTAATGATTATATTATTGTTTTATTTAATAGTTAAAAGAATTATTGTTGCTAAATGATTGAATGTAGTTAATTCAGTCATTTAGAAACTGTAGCTGATAGAAGAAAGTGCCCAGCATTAGACTCTTGAAATATGAAGAACTGTCTGTGCTGTTTGCCCTTTTTGAGTTAATTCACTTGCATGACAGAGCAATGAGGTGAATTTTGTGCAGCAACCTGCAATACAACCCCTCATATGATATTTATAAACCCCGTACAGGCTTCTGCTGCCGTTGAGTGTCTGCACTATTCTCTGAGAATGAATTAGTCATAGAATTAAAACTCAGAGCTGTTTTGTCTTATCTTTTGATTTTTCACAACATATAATGCTTTAAATTTCCCATCACATCAGAAGTAGAATATTAAAACTTAGAACAGAAATCAACAAATCTAAGTGACCCTGTATGTTAGGTTTTTTTTTTTTTCAGCATAATTGGCAGTGATTTTCTGAACAATGGACATATAAATAAAGCGTTTCCCTTCTGTGCCTTTGTGACATTTATGTTGTTTGTTTGTCAAAATTACAGTTATTTAGATATGCAGATTTTCATCACATTGGCATGCAATACCACTATTTCCTTGCAAGCAGTTCAAAGCACAGCATGACCCTTGTAAGAAAGAAGTGTGCTTAATTATACTGAATGTGCACTTTAAATTCTGAAAGGATATTTAAAAAAATGTACTTGCATATATTTTAGCATTAATCAAATAAAAGGCCACCTAAGCGTGCTTAAAGAAAGTACATTTTCATGACTGTTCATATAACCCTATGTTTGTGCTACATAGGTACATATCCACTGTATGACATTTACAGTCTGGGACATGAAAAAAAGGTTGCTACAGTTGTCTTCGCTACAATTATTGAAATAATTAACCACATACTTTTGGTCTACACTACCAGTCTAAGGTTTTTAAACAGGAAGATTTTTAATGTTTTTAAAGTATTCGCTTCTGCTCACCAAGCCTGCATTTATTTGATCCACAATACAGCAAAAGCAGTAATATTGTGAAATATTTTTACTATTTAAGTTTTTATTTTATTTTTTATTTTTTTATTTAGCAAGGATGCTTTAAATTGATCAAAAGTGATAATATAGACATTTATAATGTTACAAAAGATTTCTATTTCAGTTAAATTCTATTCTTTCTATTCATCTAAGAATCTTTAAAAAATCTTTAACATCATAATAACAACAACAACAACAACAACAACAACAATAATATTTTTTTTTAGCAGCAAATCAGATTATTAGAATGCTTTCTGAAGGATCATGTGACTGGAGTAATGATGCTAAAAATTCAGCTTTGAAATCACAGGAAAAAATTACATTTTAAAATATATTCAAATAGAAATCTTTTTTTTAAATAGTAAAAGTGTTTCAAAATTTGACTATTTTGCTGTACTTTGGATTAAATGAACACAGGCTTGGTGAGCAGAAGAGACTTCTTTAAAAAACATCTTAAAAATCTTTTGACTGGTATTGTATATATATATATATATATATTAATTATTGAAGAGGAATCATGACTCTTTCAGGTCTTTAGTGAAAAAGACCGACGACCACAGAAGCAATTTACTAAATTCAACAACAACTAACATAACAATAATAATCACACAAGTGATACAATGAAAGGTCATATAAACATAATACCACATTTAAATAAACATTTACATTTTTCAATTAAGTACATATTATAAGTTATAGCCAAGAAAAGGCATAGTTGCTTTGTTAAACATAACATATTAGGATACAAGCATAATATTATTTTGGTAACACTTCAGAATAGGGAACACTTATTCACTATTAACTACAATTTTTCCCTCAATAAATTCCTAATATGCTGCTTATTAATAGTTAGTAAGGTAGTTGTTAAGTTTAGGTATTGGGTAGGATTAGGGATGTAGAATGAGGTCATGTAGAATAAGGCATTAATATATGCTTAATTAGTACTAATAAATGGCTAATATTCTAGTAATATGCATGCTAATAAGCAACTAGTTAAGAAACCGTAAAATAAAGTGTTACCATTATTTTCTCTGTAATTCTAACTTAAATTCATACTATAACATTTATATATTTTAATTCCTTTCCGTTAAAAATTCTACTAAGTTCCAGCGTCTGCAAAGCTTTTATGAAGGTAAAATGGTGGCTGCTTTGTAGAATCTAAGATAAAATGAATAAATAAAAAGAAAAGGAATAAAATAACGCACAGCGTTATAACATAATAAATCACAGTCATTTCTGCTCAAAACTAAACTAAATGTAGCCTACTTTCTAAGTCGGGCTTTTAGAAGGTTACAATAAATCTATAACGTCGCGCAGCTGTCCTGTCCAAACTACAAATACCAGCATGCAACAGAACAAAACATTGCCTCCCCCTCGACTCCTCAGCATGGCTTTTTGGCACTCCCCAGCGGGGGATTGGTGCTGAAAGGCTTCATTGTGTCGGGGATTGAATGGGGGAGTTTGCGTTTTGTCGAAGTCCGTCTGTTATCATCCACACAACGCGGATTAACTGGCCTGCCCGAGTCCGAGCCATGCGCGTTATCATGCCGCAAACCTCCAGCGGTGCATTTATTGTGCATGATACAGATAAATGCGCCCAGCTTCAGACCCGCTGCCGTTGAGTGAACGATGCTCAACAGCTCCGAGAAATGAACGGAGGGCCCGACAGATACGGATTAACAATGTAGGGATGCTATTGTCGAATTCTCGCATCTGATACAGAGCTCTGCGGGTTTGCATCGATGGAGAGGGTGCTTGGTCACTTATAAAAAGCCTGCACTATCTTTTTTGATTGCTTTTTGCCTCTTGATTACATTTTGGTGCTGAATACGGTTTTTCCAAAGCGTTTACCGTCGCTGGGCATCAGACAAAAAACATGGGGAACGCAGAAAGTATGGATGCTCAGCTCACAGATTTCAGGGCGAGGGGCAGCAAACCCCCTAAACTGCCCATGCCGGACCCGGCCGAACTGGAGGAGAGATTTGCAATCGCACTGGTAATTTTCACTTATGTCTTGAAAAGCCATATCGATGTAATTGTATCATGTGCACAACTAGTATGGAAGCTGGCAGCCCACGCCAGCACACACGCCTCTATTGTGTGCGGTTGGCAGTGTGCGTTGCTTTGATGCTGTTTGCGCCTGCATGATAGCTACTAATTGCAGGCGCGCGGCACCTTTATTATGGAATCCTTTGGGTTTTTGATCTGTTTTAGCCTCAAGAGCTGGACGCATGCTTTCTTATTGCGGCGGTTATGCTTTCATGTATGATATAAGCAGTCTGTCCTTAATCCAGTCATCGCAACGTGCTCTGTAGGCCACTATATTCTCTGCATTTGGTTTTAAATAGGATTCTTTATAGGTGTTGGACTTAGCATGACCAGTAGCCCGTGTGGTATGAAAAGGACCTGCACTTATTTAGACACAGACAGAGCTACAGTGTCAGTATGGTCTTGATGGGTTGATATTCCAGCCATTGGCTGATTGTTGTCTGTAATGGGGTCTGAAATGCCTCAGTTTGTCTTGTCTTAAGGGACATACATGATATCTATCCTGTGATTTAATTCTCGCATCAGAATCCAGCTTGCAGTCTATTAAAATTACATTTGGAGTGGTACAAATTTCCCCCCAGAGATCCTAAATTTCCCCTCGGAGATCAATGAAGTATAACTGTGTAATCTGTCTGTGTGTTGTACCACTGGCTTTGATCACACCTGTTTTCTTATTAATTTTAGCTGGTCATGTTCAAGTCTGTAATCACAGTGCGTTGATTAATGTGACGGATTCAAAACCGCCTTCTTTTGACAGGCTTTACATGTGAAGTTCTCAGGGGTCTTTAATCAATGCACTTAGAATAGGTCATCTGTTACTTATCTCCCTGATTTGATTTTCAGGGTGTCCTCCAAACAGATGCACGTCATTTGCTTACATTAGAGACCTGCCCTCAGAACAGTAAAGATCTAATCAGTGCAATGAGAATCAAAAGTCTGCAAATCAGCATAACCGCTTCATGCCATGTGTGCGTTGTGCATGTGTGTGGGCATGTCTGTCTGTTTGTGTCTGTGTTTGTGCCGGAGAGAGGAGAAACGGAGCGGGGGGGGAGTGAATGCAAATCGGTTAATGCTGCCTCGTTTTCTCAGATTTGCATCACAAATTCTGTCCCAATAGAGTTGGCTTTTGCAGCCCTAGTCTTTTCACCCTCTTCCACATGTTGGGCACTGATGCTGTGTTTTTATTTGATGCTCAGACTGTTTGATTTCCAGTGCTTTTCTCTCATTAATCATTTAATCAACTTGGGCTTGGCTTATTATGCCCAAACAGAAGAACAGAAAGTATCCATAAAAAAGCTTAAGGAACTAACAGTATGTTCGTTATCTTTGATAGACTCTTTTAAATTAATTTAAATCATTTTTGAATTCATGCAGTTAATAAAACTGATTCTATCAATCCACTATGTCACTTAATATTTGTACAAGTTAACTAAAATGGACCAAGTGTGTAACGCACAGGTAATAACCACAATGTAAAGGATGAAAGGTTCCATACTGGGTTTCTGTCATTAAATATGCAAGTCTAAATGAAATATTTTCCCAAAAATGGGAATTTTATTCATTTGACCTGATTTGAAGCAATTTGGCCTTGCTTTTGATAAAGTACAGGAAAAAATTTGGTAAAAACATCACAATAATCCACAGGTTATCCTCACACTGATAGCAATTGATGTTTTGAAAAGTGAAAAGAGAAATATGGAGAGAAATATGCACCGATTAAGCAGCGTTTACAAGCAAAAACAGTTCTGAACAAAATATTGGTGAATTTTAATGTGAGAATGTGAGATTTTTTTCCTGGAGGAAGCATTGTTATGGGTTATGGACTGGTATATTTTGACCGAAGTGACATTTTACAGGAACACATTAATATTGGTTTTGTTTCATAAGGAACACAGTTTTTAGTTCACAAGATATTAATTGATGGACTAGGGTCAGAGACTAGATACTTGCGGATCATTGTAATGCGTTTACCAGCTGTTTGAACATTAATTTTAACAGCACAGAGGATCTGTTGGTGAGCAAGTGATGTAGTGTTATATTTCTGCAAATATCTTCTGATGAAGAAACAAACAACATCGTGGATTTTCAGCAAATTTCCATTTTTGAGTAAACTATACTTTTGAAAGTTTCATTAAATTCATAGTTTTTCTAAATGCTGCTGATGATTTTCTGTACGAAATTGCAGATGTTTATATTCTGCAGATGAGAGTGTGGCTGTTCTGAAGATATTTAGTCTGTTCAGACTGAAACCAGATTTGAACTTAGATCAGAGTTACAAAATAGTAAACTGGTTATACACTGCTGATGACATCTGTTTTCAACAACTTTTGCAAAAAAAAATCCCTGGTGTCTCAGGAATTTCAAAGACTAGCTATTTAGCTTTTCATCACTTGTTTTTTTGATGAACATGTTATGTGCAGTATGAGAAAAAAGAATGTTAACCCTCTCTCTCTGTGTTTCTCAGAACTCTATGAACCTTCCTCCGGATAAAGTGAGGCTCCTCAGACAGTATGACAATGAAAAAAAATGGGAGCTGATTTGTGATCAGGTGAGAGAGTCTGTTTACTTGCATTCTGCATAATGAGTCTCAAATAAGCCAGAAAGCAATTTTACAGGACTGTTATATAACCATATCTTAGTCAGAGGTTGTTACAACTGTCTTTTTTATACCCAAGCTCTATAAATCCTACTGTAGCATACTTGATAAGCAAGCTTCATGGCCTCTAAATTCTGAACATGTTCAAAACTTTGCTGGAAAACCTGTTGTACAAAATCTACTACATGCCTTTTGCCATTTGTCTGATTGATAGTTTATTTTTTTTTTAGCAAGTAAAAGGGCTTTTAGTAAAATTCTAAAAAAAAAAAAAAAAAATCCTCCATCAGGTTGTGTTACTTGTCTTTTATTGCGAACTTTAATGCTTTTTATAAAATGTAAGAATAACTTTTATATTGTTTGTAATATTTTAAGGTGAACACTTACTGGACTGAATCAACTTGATTATTAATGCTTTTTAAAACAAAAATGAAGTAAAAGGTAGAAAAATCATATTAAAATGTGAGCCTTAAATATGATACATCAGGCTATTGAGGAATTTGTACGTCCCTCAGTCATCTTTGTGTTGCATTACAGTAAATGTTTTGCATCTGAGAATAAAAACTACAAAGCTTTAATCATAAAGTGTAATACCATCATACTGTTAGGAGATAGAAAGTGTGCATTTTATCTACTTAGTCTGCTATAATGTTATGAAGATCTCATTGATTTACATAACAAGCTATCAGGATTTCATCTCACTTTATCTCACTGAACCAGATTTCATATTTTTTCTCAGTTTATGGCTCTAAATAAAATGTTTTTTTCCTCACATGTATCATACTATGTGAGCCATAAAACATATATTATTATTTTTATGTTGTCTGTTCCTGTTCTATTTTTAATTTAATAATTTGACCATTATTTTAATGTCTTTGAAATGTAAAAAAGACAACCCATGTCCATGACACCCTAAACCCCCTTTGACTATATATATATATATATATATTTATAATATATAATGTCAAAAACAAAATCCAGTTACAATGTATATACAGTGTTCAACATAATATTGTAATGTTTAATATTTTTGTGACATTGATATCACAAGAACCTATGAGAGGCTGCTTAAGACATATTTCAACCTTTATTTGCTCACACACAAAGCATTCACACACATTATCAAACTCTTTCTCATACACTACTATAAGGTCTCACACACACTATCAAAGCTTTCACGCACACTATTAAACTCTCTCCCATACACTACTATACTGTCTCTCACACCCTAGCAAAGCTTTCACCCGCACATTCAAACTCTCTCGCACACTATCAAACGATCTCAGCCGAGGAAGATAGGTCTTATCTTGCGTAACAATCGGTTATTTTAATAAAAATAATACAATTTATATACTTTTTAATGCTCGTCTTGTCTTACTCTGCTTGGACTGTTTTTGTTCCTGTTCATGACAGTTAGGGTATGTTGAAAAACTCCCATCTCATGTTCTCCCTCAACTTCAAAATTACCCTATATCGCTGTTTTACCTTTTTTGTTAAAGGTGTTTGATCTTTTTTCCATGTTCACTTTGCGAAGACTGGGTCGGTACTTCTGCAGTGATTTAGGATGATTTTGAAATGAGTTTTAAAGTTGAGGGGGAAAATACAGTCGGAGTTTTTTGACATCCCCCAACTGTCTTGAGCCAGAATACACAGAGCTCAAGGAGAGCAAGGCAAGACGAGCGTTTGAGAATGAAAGGTATATAAATTGTTTTATTTTTATAAAAATAACTGATCGTTTTGCTAGATAAGACCCTTCTTCCTCAGCTGAGATAGTTTACAACCGCATTTGGGATCGTTTGAAGCCACATTTAAACTGCATTTTGGAAGGTCAAAATCGGGGCACCATAGCAGTCCATTATATGGGGAAAATGCTGACATTTTTCTCAATAAACATAATTTTCTTACTACCGAAGAAAGAAAGACATGAACTTTGTGGATGACAAGGGGATGAGTAAATTAGAAGTAGAGTTCTCCTTTAAACAGCCTCTCATAAGAACCTCTGTGACAGGAGCTCTTTTAGTCCAGTGGTTCTCAACTCCAGTCCTCTGGGCCCACTGCTCTGGGCATTTTGTATGTTTCTGAATCTGACACACTCAGTTCAGTTCATGGACCTTTCTCCTAACGAGCTGATGATCTGAATCAGGTGCGTTAAATGAGGGAGACATACAAAACATACACTGTTTTAGTCCTACCAGTTGCACTGTTGTGGTTTCTTGGGTTTTTATTCAGTGGAAAAAAGACAACAGGCACTTGTGCTCTGGTCAAATGATTAAATAACAAATGGAATACACTTGAAAGCTCTCATTTCTATCCATTCCTTTATAGGTCTTTTTTTGCGTGGTCCCACTAAAACTTTGTCGGCTTTGTTTTAAAGGATTAGTTCACTTCCAGAATGAAATTCCAGAATTCACTCAGCCCCTTGTCATCCAAGATGTTCATGTCTTTCTTTCTTCAGTTGAAAATAAATTAAGATTTTTGAGGAAAACCTTTCAGGTTTTTTCTCTATATAGTGGACTTCAATGGTGATCAACGGGTTGAAAGTTCAAATTGCAGTTTCACTGCAGCTTCAAAGGGCTCTACATGATCTCAGCCGAGGAATAAGCGTCTTATCTCATGAAACGTTAGGTAATTTTCTAAGAAAAATACAAATTCATATACTTTTTAACCACAAATGGTCATTTTGCACTAGCTCAACCTCAAGCATTATGTAATCACGCATGTGTGCCTTAGGTGGAAGTACTGACTGAGTGTTTGCAAAGCGAACGTGCAAATAAAGTCAGTCGCCCTTTACAAAGAAAAGTAAAACAATCATATTTCAAAGTTGCAGGTTGAAGAACTAACCGCATGTGACTTCCAACGTGATTACGTAATGCATGAAGACCCGCATGTGTATTGCAGAGTGCAAGATGAGCATTTGTGGTTAACAAGTATATACATTTTTTTTTTTTTTTAAGAAAATGACTGATCATTTCGCTAGATAAGACCCTTATTTCTCGGCTGGAATCGTGTAAAGCCCTTTGAATTTGCACTAAAACTGCAGTTAGAACCTTCAACCCATTGGCTCCCAACGAAGTCCACTATATGGAGAAAAATCCTAGAATGTTTTCCTCAACAATTATCAGGAAATTTTAATTCTAAAAGTGATTTAAAAAGTCCTTTAGTTTAAAAATGATTCCAATAAAGAAGTTTAACTGAGTTATCTTTTATTATGTTTCACAGTGACAGGAAGGATATTTAATTATCCATTTTTTTAAAGTTGGTTAAATGACGCAACCTCTGACCTTTTCTATTCTGTTGTATTTCCTGTAAACCTTTAGAACTTTGAAACTGATCCGAGTTGAAAATGAGTACAGCTATATAATCACCCTAATACATATTCACAGAGGAAAGTTCCATTATCATAACAGCACCACGTAAACACATTCTTTATTAATACATTCTCTCTATATCCACCCTATCATGTCACCATGGCTACACTGACGTAAGAGAAGGAGAACATGGCTGACTGTGGAAATGTTTGTTGAGGTGAAAGAGTGTGAAATGCCTGCTGTCTAAATAATGAATGATCATATCTCAGTGATTGCCATGATGCTTTCAAGGCTGAAATGTGGTTCAGAAGTGATTGGGTAAAAGTGAGACTCTGCGAGGAGTTGAATGATTGGGAATTAGATCAGAGGATAACCGAACAGAAAAGAAGGTTTGCTTAGTTAATGTTTTATGTTGAAGTTGGGGAGGGGATTGAACTTGCTTCAAGAGGAGTGTTAAATATGAATAATAGAAATATAGCATCATTTGCGTGTCTACAGGAACGATTCCAAGTGAAGAATCCTCCCCATACGTACATCCAGAAGCTCAGAAGCTTTCTCGACCCTGCCGTCACCAGGAAGGTGAGTTTCTTGTGTATGCAGACTGTCTCAATGGCTTTTTGTCTGCTATATTAATAGACCACAATGTTTAAAGATTTCGGTTGTACATTCAAGCTCTGCAAGGGGTGATCATCATTGTGCCCTTAAGCAAGGCACTTGCAGTAAGTATTTAGTAGATAGTATGTACATGTACAGTTAAGGTCAAAATTCACTCATATGCAGCTATTATGGAAGGTTCAAATGCTCACTGATGCTGTTGCTTACTGATGCTGAAGAGCCTGGGGGTGAAAACTTTTGAATTTGAAGATCAGGATAAATTTACTTGTCTCTGGGAAACATGTATCTTCTGGAGCTTCTGAAGGGCAGTACTAAATGAAACAATTATGATATTTAGGCAAAATAAGAAAAATGTACACATCTGCGCTTTGTTCAAAAGTTTACACCCCTGGCTCTTAATGCATCGTTTCTCGTTCTGGAGCATCAGTGAGCGTTTGAACCTTCTGCAATAGTTGCATATGAGTTCCTCAGTTGTCCTCAGTGTGAAAAGATGAATCTCAAAGTATACAGTTATTTATTGGAAAGGGTTCAAATACACAAAAATACCGAAAAACCAATGAATTTGTGGGACCTGAAGGATTTTTCAGAAGAACAGTGGGCATTTTAACTGTTCAGGACCAACAAGAGACTCATGAAGAACTATCGCTAAAAAAAAACAACAACAAAAAAAAACAGCTGTGGATGATTCAAGTAATGACAAATAATCAAGTGTATGTAAACTTTTGAACACATTTTTATAAATTCTAGAAACTATTGTTTTCTCTTGTAAACTATATGTAAACGCCTTTTATGTGAAATATCAGGTGAGTACTAAATAAAAAATAACATGGATTTTGTATGATCCCTCTTATTTTGGTAAAATAATTAACATTTTGCAGATTCTGCAAGGTGTATGTAAACTTTTGACCTCAACTGTATGTATAAATACTCCTTAAATTCATTATATATGCAAATAAAGAGAAAGCTCTCCTGAATATTTTAAAGCTGCGTCTAAGTAATAAAAGAAACACCAACCTCTGATTTTTAATAGCCTATCCAGAAATCCTTATTTAATGTACAGTATATCCATATAGTCATATAACACTTATATTAAAACAATTAGAATAAAATTCCTCGATTGTAAGGGCTTTCAAACTGCAGTTGTAGAGGGCAACAAGAGGATGCTAGGAAGTCTGTTGTGTGTAAATGTGAAATATTAATAACGCTAAATTCATAAATGTAAATAAAAAAGGTTTTCTAAAAATTGGATACATGTTGATAGTTTCCTTCAAGGTTGTAAGTGTAATAGCATTCTTGTGATGGATAAAAAAGATGTGAAAAAAAGAAGTTGACAACTTATTAGAAAGTAAATATTTCACACTCATTTATCATCAAAAAGTTGATGATGAAAGATTGGCATTTGCTACTTTCCAACCAAATCAAGTACATACTTGCTCAGAAGTGGACATCTCTTCCTCTTTCTTCACAGAAATTTAGAAGGCGAGTTCAAGAGTCAACTCAGGTGCTCAGAGAGCTGGAGATATCTCTTAGGACCAATCACATCGGGTGAGTCACATGTCCAATGAATCAACCTCACAGTAACATGAATGAAGTTCATTATAAAACTGTGAAAGGTTTCTTTTGAGGTATTCAGTCGGCGAAAGGCTATTAAATGTTTTGTTCTTCACTCAGGTGGGTGAGAGAGTTTCTCAATGAGGATAACAAAGGGCTTGATGTTCTGGTGGAGTACCTGTCTTTTGCACAGTATGCTGTCACGTAAGTAGCTCTTTTGCTTGTCAATCTTCATTTTTGTCTTTCCTGCTGTCTTTTGCTTTCGCTTACCACCTCAGAACACTTTGAAATTGGTAGGGGTTGTCACAACATTTGACTGTTGTTGCTGAAATTGTGTCACCCCCATACTGCTAGGTTGCTTTTGACAAATGAATGAAGGGTGATGAATTAAATACGTGCCTCGTTTAGCATTGACAGAAGGTTTGATGAATGGAAATGTGCAGGGTTTATATTTGAGGGCAGCACAAAAGAAATACAATTAATTAGATTAGAGAAAACTGTGAAAAAGTGTTTCAGCATCTTGTGATATGATCGCCATTTTAGCTTAAAGGGATAGTTCACCCAAATATAAAAATTGTCATTAATTATGTAGTTCTAAACTTGTAAGACATTTATCTTCAGAACACAAATTAAGATATTTTTTATGAAATCCAAGAGCTTTCTGACCCTGCATAGACAGAAGTGTAATTACCACGTTAAGGCCCAGAAAGGTAGTAAGGACATTGTTAAAATAGTCCATGTGACTGTAGTTCAACCTTTTTAAGCTACAAATTAGTTTTCTATGTGCACAAAAAGTATTTTCGTAGCTTCAGAAAAATACATTTGAACCACTGATGTCACATGGACCATTTTAACGATGTCCTTACTACCTTTCTGGACCTTGAACGTGGTTGTTGCATTGCTGTCTATGCAGGGTCAGAAAGCTCTAAGATGTCTTCATAAATATCTTAATTTGTGCTCCGAAGATAAACAAAGGTCTTATAGGTTTGAAGTAATTCATGACAGAATTTTCATTTTTAGGTGAACTATCCCTTTAAAAAAAGTACCTAAAGGTTTTATACAAACGTGTACACGTTAATTTTGCAACAGGGTATTTTTCATTATATTTGCTATTTAATAAATAGTTAAGTTAAATAAAATACTGCAAAAGTTCAAGTGTGGATTGATGCTGAGCCTGGGTTTTGGGCATGACAAGGTCTAATGAAACTCGGCATGGGTGTACTAAGGTATAGGCAAAGAAAAGAAATGGGAGTAATGTTTCTGCCTCTAATAAAGAAGGGATCAATAGTTGCCAGCCTACTGAATAAGTGTAGCAGGATTAGAAGCCGGCTAAAGGGATTTAACTATATGCCTGGCTAAACAGATGAGTTAAAAGTCTAGACTTAAATAAAGTTTGTCTAAGTTCTGAACAGTGCTAGGGATGTCATTCCAAACCTAAGAAAGAGCAATGTAGGAAAATGCTCATCTTGTTTCTTTTTCATCTTGATTTACTTTTGGGTTTGGGTCCTTAAAGGGATAGTTCACCCAAAAATGAAAATTCTCTCATTAATTACTCGCCTTCTTGACGTTCCAAACCTGTAAGACTTTTGTTCATCTTCGGAACACAATTTAAGATATTTTTGATGAAATCCTTTCTGACCCTGCATAGACAGCAACGCAACTTCAACATTCAAGACCCAGAAAGGTAGTAAGGAAATTATTAAAGGTTCATGAAACTCCAGACTACTTTTTCTGAGATTGTAGCAGAGGTGTTTGTATTGCACATCATAGATGACAATGTTAGCATCCCTTAATTTTAATTGTTGGAGAAAACTGGTTAATTTTGAGCTTTTTTGCACTATTTTCATCTTCCGGGTTTAAAATCTACACGCGGCAACGAACTGTAGTACTTCAATGGCGCATTGGTGTCTCATAATTATTCATGAGGCTGCGTGTTCTTATCCTATGAGAAGACGCTTCGCCTAATTATTCACGACAGCGTGTGTTGATTTGCTATGACAG
>JAHKKF010535812.1:25839-57191 GCA_019740295.1 Labeo calbasu | reverse complement strand
CAAAATGTTAATTATTTTACCAAAATAAAAGGGATCATACAAAATGCATGTTATTTTTTATTTAGTACTGACCTGAATAAGATATTTCACATAAAAGACGCTTAAAGTCTACTGAATTTATAAAAATGACCCCGTTCAAAAGTTTACATACACTTGATTCTTATTACTGTTGTTACCTGAATAATCCACAGCTGTTTTTTTTATGTTTAGTGATAACTGTTCATGAGTCCCTTGTTTGTCCTAAACAGTTAAACTGCCTGATGTTTGTTTTTTCAGCATTTTTGTATATTTGAACCCTTTCCAACAATGACTGAATGATTTTGAGATCCATCTTTTCACACTGAGGACAACTGAGGGACTCATATGCAACTATTACAGAAGGTTTAAATGCTCACTGATGCTTCAGAAGGAAACATAATGCATTTTTCCGTTAAATACTACACAATTACGTAACATAACGCTGATGAATTTTATACAGAAAGACATTAAAGAAAATAAGTTTAGTCTCATGTTTTCTGTTTCACTTTTGTTTAATAGCATGTTGCCTCTCAAGACAATAAAGCTGCAGAACAGGTTTAGCAACTCAGGAACACAAACATGAATCATTTTACTCATATTATGCAACAAGCACAAAATACAAAGTAACACAAAACTGCAACTTGTGTCCTCTGGGACAAATGTAATTCAGTGTTTGAACTACCCCAAGTGTTTGAGGGGTTTTATAGTGAAAGGATTAATTCACTTTAAGAATAATAATTTATTGATAATTTACTCACCCCCTTGTTATCCAAGATGTTCAGGTCTTTCTTCAGTTGAAAAGAAATTAAGGTTTTTAAAGAAAACAGTCCAGGATTTTCCTCCATATAGTGGACTTCAGTGGAAGCCAATGGGTTCAAGGTCCAAACTGAAGTTTCAATGTGGCTTCAAAGGGCTCTACATGATCCCAGCTGAGGAATAAGGGTCTTATCTAGTGAAGTGAGCTCTCATTTTCCAAAAAAAGATAAAAACTGATATACTCTTTAACCACAAATGCTCATCTTGCACTAGCTCGACTTCACGCATTATGTAATTGGAAAGGTCACACGTGATGTAGGTGGATGCACCGACCCAGTATTTACAAAGTGAACTTGCAAAGAAAGCCAAACAACCTTTACAAAAAAAAAATGTAAATCAATGATGTCGGAGTATTGAGTTTTTCATCCTACCCTACCTTTTTGAAGAACTAACCACGCATGGCCTTTCCAACGTGATTACGTGATCATGTCGTAGACATGCATTACAGAGCTAATGCAAGACGAGCATTTGTAGTTAAAAAGTATATACATTTTTATTTTTTAAGAAAATGACAGATCGTTTCACTAGATAAGACGCTTATTCCTTGGCTGGGATCATTGAAACTGCAATTTGGATCTTTAACCCACTGGCTCCTATTGAAGTCCACTATATGGAGAAAAATCCTGGAATGTTTTCCTCAAAGAACGTAATATCTTTTCGACTGAAGAAAAAAGACATGAACATTTTGGATGTTTTGGTGAACTAATCCTTTAAATAAACCCAAACCACTATAAAAAAAAAAACATGTTCATTATTGTAACAAACTTTAACTCAAAGTAAAATCTAAAAATATATTTAAAAAAAACGTAAACTTATTTTGTTTAAACTAGTTAGTAAACTAGTACACTTTCATTTAGTTAAACTTGATTAACTAAAATAACTAAAACTGAAATAAATTTAATAAAAAAAATAGAGATTTAAAACAAAACTAATGAAAATGGCAAAAAGAAAAAAACAAAATAAAAACAAAAACATAATGCAAAATATGAATACTCAATGACACCAAAACAACACAAACACAGACTCTTTGGTACACAGATTACATCAGCGTTATTTAATATGTGTGAGAAACTGAAATGATGTGTTCCAGTTCACCTGCTGTCTGGCTTCTCTCACAGGCGTCGCCTCTGCTTGTGTAACCCACTGCACACTGACAGTGAAAAGAGCCTTCTGTATTCACACAGAACACATTGACACCAGGACAGGCCAACACCTCTTCAGCACACTCGTCTATATCTGCAGGAGAAACAAAATACAGCCGTAATGTCTGGCCCGCAATGCAAATTGAAAAGTGAGATAGGCAAGATAAACAGCTACAATTATACAGTAGAACAAAGACAGTTTTGTTGCAGAATACTAGATAATTAACATAATAGTAATATATTTACTGGAAAACATGATCGTTTGAATTGCATTTTTAAGTTTATTATTGTAATTTTTTTATTAGGGGTTTAAGCGCATTATTGTAATTGTTAAAATGGTCACGGAGCAGCGATCTACGTAAAACTGACAGACCAAACCATACATCGTAGAGACCCCCCCTTGTTCAGGTACTGGGTTGGATATCTCTTCTCTATGTCCTGTTAGAGCACTGCATACATACATTGAGTGTACCCGTCCATTGCGACAGTCACATTCACAATTGGTGGTATGTTTTGACAAGAAGTGTGCAGGCAAACCTGTGTCTAAGCAACGTCTATCTCACTGGATAGTGGTTACAATTTCACATGCATATTCTAGTCACAATCTTCCTATTCCTCGTGACCTAGTTGCCCACTCTACCAGGAGTATGGCCACCTCTTGGGCGGCATTTAAAGGGGTAGCACTTTCAGACATATGCTCCGGGCACGTTCACAAGATTTTATAAGATTAATGTAACGAATCCAAATTATTTGAGGTCTGCTGTTTTATCTGCTAAGTTATCAGGGAAAGGGAGTGATACTGGTCCCTCGTGGCTCTGTTGGTATCAGTCATCCAGGATAAGACCGTGGTGACGGACTGAGTGGGGTCGAAATAGATTGTAAGTTATGTCCATAACTATGGATCTATGAGACCGAACGATGACCATCACCATCTCTTGTCACTCGGGACGAGCTGAGGCGTTCCAGGCAGGAGGAAGTGGCTGGTCCATCCGGATGATATATAACAGCCAACCCCTAAGGTCAGTCACCTGACGTTGTTATTAGGTCTCGAGAATAGGTGGAAGAATAGCGTCATTCAGGATAAGACCGTGGTGATGGTAATCGTTCAGTCTCATAGAACCATAGTTATGGACATAACTTATGATCTGAGGTCACAGGGAAAAAAAATTGCGGAGCTTAGCCACTTGGTAGCGCTATTAGAGAGAAAAAGCATAAAAATGGCTATAACTGCACAACCATTTGTCCTATGAACATGAATCTGGTTGGAACTTGGTCGGAAGTGCTACAAGTGTACAAGGACATTTGCGTATTGAAAAAAAACATGGCCGCCATTGGCCATTGAATTTTGAGCACCTGCTAGACAAGGTTAACTGAGGCTGATCGGAATGAAACTCAGTGGGGCTGTTTGACTCATAGACCCAAAGATCTGAAAGAAATTTGAAAGAAATCAGCCACTGGGGGCGATATTGCATCAAGGGCGTAAATCAGGGGTCACCAAACTTGTTCCTGGAGGGCCGGTGTCCTGCAGAGTTTATCTTCAACTTTCCTCAGCACACCTGCCTGGAAGTTTCAAGTATACCTAGTAAGACCTTGATTAGCTGGTTCAGGTGTGTTTGATTAGGGTTGGAGATAAACTCTGGTGACCCCTGGCATAAACGATTGTACTTTGCACGGTTTTCCACACATACACATGATATTTGTATCATACGATTGAACTCTTCATTCTGGACAACTCTGCCTCTAGAACCACTGCTGTCAATCAAATTGTTTGTTAAATGACTGAGAAAATCTACTTTTATGAACTAGTCCTAGGATTTTTTTCTCCATCTGGGAAAAAAACACTGCAGTACAATTCTCTGGACTGTCTAGGTCAATAATTCTCAAAAAATGTTACAATTTACCCTTTGGGAAGCTATCATGGGGTCGTTTAGAAAAGGAGCCTGTCCAAATTTACCCAGAATCCTATAAAGCCTAAAGGAAAACTCAAAACTTTTAAAGGAAAACACGAAACCTGGTGACCACATGAGACACATAATTCTAAACAAGCATGCAAAGCTTTAAGGAGATCGGACATAAAGTCGTAACTGTTAAACACATAACATTTATAAGGATTGCCAAAAATGCTTTTTCAAATCATTGATTTAGGTTGTTACAAGCTTGCTACAGTAAATAATGTCTTTTTTCATATGTGCTTAAATGCTTTAAAAGCACTTGAACCCTGGTAATCTCTGCTTGCAGATAAATTTATTATAGTCAACATTCATGGTTGAAATGCTTATTATAGCCACAAGATGGTAGCATTTCATGCAGAACAACTAATTTGTGTCATTACAGAAGAGATTCATGTATGTTTACAAGCCTGATACAACAGCAGCAAATTCCCAAATGAAACTATAATATATTTTTAATTAATTAGTCCAGCTATGAATGGTATGGCAATCAATATTAAGGAACTTTTCTACATTATTCAGCCAAACAAAGCAAGTCTACCATTGATACAAGGAAAAAAGAAACAGAATGTACTTAGAAGTTCAGCTTTATTTAAAATCCTGTCCATGTTTTACATTTAGAATGCTGATGTTTGTCAAACTGTTGTCAGCTGACAAAAATGATCAAGATGTCTGCTATCACATTACCTAAAAATACTAGTTGAACTTCCTTCTGTCTACAGCCTGCAGTGTTTTTACCCAGCTAACAAGGAGCATTCTGAACATTCTGGCAAAGTTACTTATAAGTACAAGTACAAATGCTACTCCATTGACATTATTAGAATGTTCACCCAGAGTTTTTTTTTTTAAATGTTCTGAACAGTTTTAGAATGTTTAGAGAACACTCAAAACTAACATTTCCACAATGTTCCAAAATGATAAAATGGAATGTTCCCGTAACATTTACATAGCCAAAAAAAAACAAAGTTAAATGTTCAGAGAACATTCAGAAATAATGTTTTTAGTACTAAATGAGAACATATGAAAGCATTTATAGAACATATTGTAGTAAAATATTATATTTTAATTCATTTTATACTGCAAAGGCTGAAAAACAAAACATAACTAGTTATCTAGACAACTCACCTATGCATCTCATGCCTGATGATCTGTAACCAGCAGCACATTTCCTACAGCGAGCAGGTCCTCCACCCATACAGCCAACACAGGCCTTATCACATTCTGATGAAGGATAAATAATTAAATAATATTTATACAATATTAAACCACTAATCGTGTGACGTGCAAGTGTAAATTGCGTTGCTCTTGTGATCCGTGTTTGTTGAGGGTAAATCACTGACCTTTGCATTCATAAGAGCCATGGGTATTGAAGCAGTACGTGTTGTCGGGACACTGATCCAGATCAGTACCACATTCATCAATATCTGTCAGTGTTAGAGTGCAGAAGTGAACTTCAGAAAGAAATGGACCATGAGGTGAGTGAAGCGTACAGTGTGTTCATCTCACTCACCCACACATAGGTTGTCATGGAGGATGAATCCGGTGTGGCACTGAAGGCACTGGTCTTTCTCTGGGCCCCCGCATGCTTTACAGTGCTCTGAGCAGTTCTGGCCCAAAATTGGATGAAAAAGTGCCACGCAGAACACAGCAGACAGGAAGAACATCCGTGAGGGTGGCATTACTCTTGCATTAATTCCGTGTGCACCAAACCTCCGCTTTCCACAAAGTTTACTGTTAGAATGACACGTGATGATTTGATAAACAGGAATCATGTACAAAACTTTATCAAATACACTACCAGTCAAAAGTTTTTGAACAGTAATATTTTTAATGTTTTTTAAGAAGTCTCTTCTGCTCAACAAGCCTGCATTTGTTGATTGTAAGTACAGCAAAAACATATTTTTACTATTTAAAATAACTTTTTTCTATTTGAATATATTTTAAAATGCAATTTATTCCTGATTTCAAAGCTGAATTTTTAGCATCATTACTCCAGTCACATGATCCTTCAGAAATCAATCTGATTTTCTGCTTAAAAACATTTATTATTAATATGTTAAAAACAGTAGAATTTTTTTCATGTTTCTTTGATGAATAGAATGTTAAGAAGAACAGCATTTATCTGACATACAAATATACAAATGTAAAGCATCCTTGCTAAATAAAGTATTAATTTCTATTTTTTTCTTTTTTCCCAGTTAATTAATTATACTGACAATAAGCTTTTGAATAGTATAGATAAATGCTGATCTTGAACTGTTTTAAACTGTTTTAAATATTGATAATAATAATACTAATTGTTTCTTGAACAGCAAATCGGAATATTAAAATGATTTCTGAAGGATCATGTGATACTGAAGACTGGAGTAATGATGTTGGAAATTTAGCTTTGATCACACTGAATCTTACTGTTCAAAAATGTTTGACTTTTGGTAATGTGTGTTTATATTTAATATATGATATTAAAAATTCATAGCATTTAAGGTGTGAGAACTTCATTGTTAGTGCTGCTTATGAGCTGTGATAATTAAATAAAGTGACTTATTTCACGTTATTGTTGTATATTGTACTTTTTTTTGTTTACTGTCAGACTGTGTTTGTTTAAATCTATTGATTTTGTTCATTTTATTTGCATTTATGTCAAAATACCATAAAAAGTTCCAGTTTTCAATTTAAGTTTTTAAAGCCAAGTAGCTAAATATTACATTTGGGGTTGCAGTGTGAGTATAAGGTTGATATTTTCTTGTTATATAAACGATATTGGTTTATATTCGTAGAGGGGTTATATCATGCAACCTAAATGATATTTTACCATGCACGCTAAACCGTAATGCATTAAAACACACTAAACAAGCAGAATGCAAAAGTTTATAAAAGATGAACATAGAATTTGTATTTGAAATACTCACAAACGGGAGATTGATGGTTGGGCGTTCAATAAAACCAGTTCTTTTCTAGTTTTCGCTTTTCGGGTTCAGGACGCACTAATACACCCAACAGATCCCCCTGTGCGCCGTTGACGGAAAAATAACAAATGCTACTATGGCGAAGGTGTCCTTCATAAATATTGCATAGGATATTCCAGCATCGAATGGAGAAAGTTCTATGTTAAATGCTTGGCTCATGAATATTAATAAGGTCCTGATGACGTTGCATGACAAACTTTCAATGGTGCATGAATATTAAGAGAAAGTCTTCACCATAGTAGTCTCGCTGATTTGCTAAGCTAACGTTAACTTCGCTGTGTTCTGCCAGGGGGCGCGAGTAGATGCCCCTATTGAACCGTGTTTACCCACAATTTTATCTGTACCGTTAGTATTAACGTTTACATACACTAATTCCGTTGAATGGTAGCTATAAACAAATGTATACACAGCTCAGAAATTTATATACAAAGACACGTAATAGTAATTGCAAACGGCTCCAGCGCGGAGAAAAGTAACACACACCATCTGCTTCTGACTCATTCTGGAACTTTAAATATCTGAGAAATTACACTTAAATGCCTTTCCCTTTTTAAAATACGTGAGTTAAAGTGGAAGAATTATTATTTAGGTTAATTATACCTGACTATCAGGCAACATTCGTGCCACTAAGTGTCTTTTTCTAGTTTTTTCCTCAGTCGACGCACAAACCCAACGCAGCAGCAGCTGAGAACGTCGCACACGTTACTCACCGCTCTTCTCAAATAACAGCGTTTATTTTTAGTCTGCATTGGTTCTGGTGGAGGATATTTTTATGCTGCCCCTTTCTTAGCTTCTTTTTATAGACTCTAATTGTCTATCCACTTCAAGCCTGATGGTTTGCTGGACTTAACTGGTTTTGGTTTGGCCAGTCTGACCAGCAGGAGTGTACACCAAACCCATTTAAAACTAGCAAACAGACAAGCCTGGCTATCAGACCAGATAAAAGTAGTTTATATATATATTTAATCTATTCTTTCCACCTTTGTCTTCCTGTAAGAGTGGGCGCCGCCATTTGTAAAATTTATGGGTCTGGTTTCCGGTCTCTGTACAAAACAGCTTGTTTTGCGTCTTGATATGGAAAATTTATGTGTTTTACCATGTTATTTTAATGTATTATCTTAATTATGAACACTGGTTTGTAGTGCAAACAGTTTTATTGTTGTTATTCTTCTCGTTATTTCCCTATAGAGTGTTTTCATGACTGACCATGCGTTGACCATGACAGACAACACTTAAGCGTAAAACTGTATTTGAGTACAACCAGAGCAAATGACAAAGCAAACATTCAATTTAAAAATATATATATTAGTCATATACAAAATATATGTATAACATATTTACATTCGGAATTTGTGTATAAACACAGCCAAACGCCATTATTTCCATCCACTAAGTAAAAGCTGAGATGTAATTTCCTTCCAAACACCTATGAAAATATAGGAGTAAATGCATACATATTTCTATACATACAGTATGAATATTATTTTTTTCTTTGATGTTGCGTTTAGTGTATTTATCAATGTCTTTACTTCCTGTAGCGTCTGTACTGTCGAATTTCCTCATTTGAACTTGGAGACTTCCTTCTTAAACGATTCCCGGAGACTGTAGCCAGGTACTGTCAATATAATGTCTGTTTTATAACATATTCACATAGTACTCCAAGGTACTTGTGAATAATGTATAAAATTCCCTGGTATTTTTAAGCATGCCTATAAAAACCATTGGATATGTCTCCTGGTACTTTTATTGTTCATGTTAATGTGACTGACATTCTGAACAATGTTCTGGACTGATAAGGGAGTAAATGACACATCAGTGCTGTTCAGTTTTAAGAAAAATGTTTTCCTCCGTGTCTTCCACGTCTACGCTGAGTGAATCCGATTGAGTGAGCATGGATTCAGTCCTCCACCTCGACTTACAAATGTTCTGCACTCCTTGGGACAGCTTCCTCTGTGCATTTTTCATCCACCACATCTTCTTCAATTTCCCACTCATGTTACTAGGGCCCTCCAAACACAGTTCCATAAGTAATCCCTGAGACTGCGAAGGCAGTTTATAAAGCGGAAGGCCCCTCAACAACTTAGGCATGTCATGTTCCTCATTGATGGGAAGTTCATGAAAGTCTAATTGCAGAAGGACAAACCGCTGAGCAGGGCATCCCTTCTGACGGTCAGCAAAAATGCAGCCCAATGCCGAAGCCAGAGTATCTGAGGAGTACGTGCTGGGATTGTTTTGTTTTTCCACCGCAATCGTCCAGTACAACTCAGCTCTCTCCAGCGTTGAGGGTGAAAGCACCAGAAGAGCTTTCCCTCCATGTTTCTGGATGTGATCGAGCTTAGAGTGGAGCCATGCGGCTGGGCCGCGAGAACCAAGCTCTGTTTGGCTCCACAGGTCAAGAAATACTCCAAAACCCAGCTCGGAAAGCAAATGGCCCAGATTACACACCAGCGTAGGGTCTGTGGAAGAGGAATGGAGCAACAACACCTGTCCTCTCATATCTAGAAAAAGAAATGGAGAGGCCATAAGGTAAATGAACTCTTCTTGATAATAAAACACACAAATAACTAAATAAACACCTTGTGTACCTTGAGAGTGACATCTTCTGTCCCATTCACTAAGCGACCCTGTGAGAGGGAAATACAAGAACGTAAATTCTCATTAGAGAAGAAGACTTTCAATAATACGTCAAGTAATAGTTCACCCAAAAATCTAAATTAGCTGAAAATGTGCTCACTCTCAGGCCATCCAAGATGTAGATGAGTTTGTTCATCAGAACCGATTTGGAGCAATTTTTGCTCATCAATGGACTCTCTGCAGCGAATGGGTGCCGTCAGAATGAAACGAAACAAAACAATAATCCACAAGTAATCCACACGACTTCAGTCCATCAATTAACATCTTGTGAAGTGAATAAGCTGGATTGTGTGGATTGCTTGTGAATTATTGTGATGTTTTTATCAGCTGTTTGGACTCTTATTCTGACCGCACCCATTCACTGCAGAGGATTCATTGGTGAGCAAGTGATTTAATGCTACATTTCTCCAAATCTGATGAAAAAACACCTACATCTTGGATGGCCAGAAAGTAAGTACAATTCTATTCCTTTTAAAGTCATTAAAAGACTATAAAAGACAGAGAAGGGTAAAATGGGTGAAAGAACACAAAATGAAGAAAAATGAGTTGAAAAAGACAAAGAGCATGCTGAGATGGAGCAAATGTGTTCTACACAGATCACCACTAAAATATGTGCCATTCACAGACACATGAATAGAGCCATTGACGGCACAGAGATGCAAAAAGAGTCTTGTATGACAACAAAAACCTCAACTGTTTTAAAAGAAATTAAGTTTTTTTGAGGAAAACATTCCAGAATTTTTCTCCACACAGTGGACTTCGATGGGAAACATCAAGTTGAAATACAAAACTATATAAATTTAAATGTTTTTTTTTTTTTAGAAAATGACCAATCGTTTCGCTAGATAAGACCCTTATTTCTTGACTGGGATCGTGTAGAGCCTTTTGAAGCTGCACTGAAACTGCAAGTTGGACCTTCAACCCACTACATGGAGAAAAATCCTGGAATGTTTTCCTCCAAAACCTTAATTTCGTTTCAACTGAAGAAAGAAAAAACATCTTTGATGACATGGGGGATTACGAAATTTCTATTTGTTTTATTTTTATTTAATACATGGTGATTTTAGTTAGAAATGTAAGTCATCCCCTACATCATCTTACTATATAAACAGAGATGCTGTAGATTGCAAAGACTTACATTTGAGTTTGTTCACCAGGAGAAAAACTGCAAAAGCAGTAAGACAAACAAGGACCAGCGGCAGGAGAACAAGAAGGCTCCAGTACTGTCGCTCCACTAAGACAACATGAACAATAGATCAACTGATAACAATCTCCATACTTACATTCACTATAGTAAATGTTTGTTTCAGTACATCAAACATAAATATCATGTGATCAAATGACAATGAATGGCAGTTTTAAACAGGATATAAATTAAATGTCTTTTTTTCTCTCATCACCCACTTACCGGGATGTTGACAGTACTGCACAATCTTTCCATCCACTTTGAGCTGCAGACAAAGACACAGACAAAGATGAATGTTTACCATGTTCATTGTCTGTTTGCACTAAATGACAGATGAATGCTAAAAGAAAGAAATCAAAAAGGCAGATGCTATCACACCATTACGCAGAGTTGCTGCTGATCCCGAGACCTGATATTCACGAACTTCCCGGATGCCTGTAGAGAACAAATATCATTAAAGCAAACTGCTTTTTAACTAGTTGGAAAAACAATTATTAGCTTTGACCTCAGTCAAGGTAGATGTCATATTTAATTTCACATACGTTAAAATGAAGCAAACAAGGGTCCATTTAACATATGTGACCCTGGACCACAAAACCAGTCTTATGTTGCACAGGTATATTTGTAGCAATAGCCAAAAAATACATTGTATGGGTCAAATTTATCGATTTTCCTTTAATGCCAAAAATCATTAGGATAATAAGTAAAGATCATGTTCCATGAAGATATTTTTGTACATTTCCTACCGTAAATATATCAAAACTTAAGTATGCTAACAGACCATATATCAATAGAAAGCTTATTTATTCAGCTTTCAGATAATGACTGGTTTTGTGGTCCAGGGTCACATATATGGTAGTTTGTTGTGTACCTGGCAGTCATTCAGTTTCAAAAGTCCAAAAGTCACCAGTTTTTAAATAATACAAAATTGTTGTCATTGTCATTACTCGTTAATTGTTACTAAAACATTTGATGTAAAAAAAAAATAACATATCAGAAAGTCTTGTATTTGTTATATTGGTCTTTGGCTTTAATGTTTAATGTTTAATCTTGCTTTAAATATTTATTATTTAATGTCAAAATGTCTATTTGATATGGAAGCCCGTTTCACCATGGAATAATAAACATTAAAAAGGTAATTGTGACTTTTTATCTCACAATTCTGACTTTAAAAAAAAAAATCTGAATTCTAAGAGAAAAGTCAGAAATGTGAGAAAGGCAGAATTACATTTATTTATTTACTTTATTTTTATTTAATTACATTTTTTCCTCTGGCAGAAACAGGTTTCCATACTTTGTTGTACATTTAAAAAAAAATCTAAAAGCATTTATTTCCAAGTTCCAATGAAAAAACTACATTTTATACATTTTATATATTCCACTACTGCAATATTTCTACTTCCTAACAGCCTCATTCCATTTATGCCAAATTTAATATGCTGTCTACACAGGACAGAAAATACATATACTCAAACTTTATATTTACCCATAGTACGGTGCTGTTTTCTCTCCAATTATTACAGCATTTCTGCCTGAATCCTTTAACTTCTGTGCATTTTCCATCTGCCTTGATGTGACACGGCCACAACTCGGCTCTTATCCTGCAAGGAGCTGTTAAATTCCAGCTTAGCACTGGCTCACCATCATTTGCCTCGATGTGGGCTAAAGACACTGACATGTTGTTCAGGACATTGTCTTTAAATTCTGCCGGTAAAAAAAATGGTGGGAAGACAAAATAAATTAAGACGATGTTGAAAATCTTCCAGATCCTAACTTGTATTTTTAAGAAAGGTGAAGATATTTGATCAGTGGTTCTCAACCAAGGGCTGGGGTCCACTAGGGGGCACTAGATTATTTAAAATAGATTTAAATCTGATGTAAATAAATAAAATCTTATTATATACATTTTTCTGGTTATTTTATATGGTGCAAATAAATAAATAAATAAATACATATTTTAAAAAATATATTAAATACATTTATAATACTATTATTTAATACATAATTTTATACAATATAATTCTTTATCGGGTAAATCACAAACAACTGGAAACGACTGTAAAAGTCACGGGGTCTCTGAATATTGTTGTGGTTTTACCTGTTTTATTGTTTTCAAAGGGACAGATTTCCGTACGAACTGAATCATTTTTCCATGCCTGAAGCATATGCACACACACAGGGCAAATTAAAATAATGTAGAAATAGATTTTAGACGGCAATGTTTTGAGTGTGTGCATGTTTGAAAAGCACTGTACCTGGAAACATGTGCAGTATGTGACTGACGCCAGTGGAATGCTGTTATTTGGCAGGTCCTGAGAAAAGAAAAGGTAAGTTAGCTAGAACCAAAACACAAACGGGTTTGTACGGTCTACTGTTTGTCTGTAATGAGCCCTCAGGCTGTGTGTTATATGGACAGAAGTAATGTGTTAGTTCACTGACCCAGCATCTGCCTTCTCTTCCGCGTTTCATACACAGGGACAGGCCCTCAGAAGATCTTTCATCCTCATCAGCTAACAGCAGCTTAACCGCTTCCTTGTCTTTTTTAATGTACACCCTGGGACCTAAAAATGAAAATAAGGAAACACAGAGTACAAAATGATATTTTCTCATCCATTGTGGTCTTTTATACTTTAAATAAGGGAATCTAATATCAGATCTTTTTTTAAAGGGGACTTATTCTGTTATTTATCTTTAGAAAAGCATGTAGTTGAACCCAGAAACCAAATCTCTGATCCAAAGACCCCAATTTTTAATGTAACCTGTTTTACTATTCCTTAACGCCCATTTTAGCACTTCTTTTAAAATACATTTTAATATGGGATTAAATGAGCTTTTTTTTAAAAATACAATCAATTTGCACATACCTTTACACTGATTTATGTCTTTTAGGTCTGGTAAGAAACACACTGTCAAAACAAAATGGCATAATAATGGTCACCCAAGTGTATATGTGAATTTTATTTTATTTTATCTGTTTTATTAAATAAAAACAGTGCACAGATGTACTACACTGCTGCATATTGAACAAAAGAAAACAAAACATATCAGTGTCACTGTTGCTGCTTTTTATACACTTTATGCTGCAATATAATGCATTTTCATGCATCTCCCCTAACATATAACGTAGTATAAATTTAATAATTAATAAATAAATACATAAAACTAAATATATACTTTCTAATTCTTAGAATATCATTAGATGCAACAAGACAAAAGTTGTGTGAATAAAAAAACGCATAAATCTGCTCATCAAGCCTGCATTTATTTAATCCAAAGTACAGCAAAAACAGCAAAAAAAAATATTTTAAAATGTCATTTATTCCTGTGATCAAAGCTAAATTATAGAAATCAATATTTAACTCTTTTAACTCTTTTGAAATCTTTTATTTAACAAGGATGCTTTAAATTGATAAAAAGTGATGATAAAGACATTTATAATGTTACAAAGATTTACTACTTCACATAAATGTTGCTCTTCTGAACTTTCTATTCACAAAAAAAACTGAAAAAATTCTACTCAGCTGTTTTCAACAGAATAATAATATCAGAATATTAGAATGATTTCTGAAGGATCATTTGACTGGAGTAATGATGCTAAAAATTCAGCTTTGAAATCAAAGGAATAAATTTCATTTTTAAATATATTTAAGTAGAAAGAAGTTATTTTAAATAGTAAAATATTTCAACTTTTTTTGCTAGACTTTGGATCAAATAAATGCATACATAGTGAGCAGAAGAGACTTCTTTAAAAACATTAAAAATCTTACTGTTCAAAAACTTTTGACTGGTAGTGTATATGTATTGAGAGTAAGTAAAAACAATTGCTACCTGTTTTTAATGCAGGGAACTCATTAATTTCAACTGCAGGTGACTTGGCGAATGATCCAACAGTTATCTTCATTTTTCTGCCAAAGTCAACATCTTTATGCTCCACCAGAGTCAGCTGCAGCATACAAAGATAAACAGTGAGATGACAATCACATCACCAATTACACACACACTTACAAAGATTTTCTTCACCATTGCTTCTGTCAGGTTTTTCTGGAAATTCTGCATTTGTTCACTGTTTGCTTTTTTGTATAATAAAAACCTGCCAGACCTTAAAAGAATTTAAATTAAATTTAAATGAAATATTGTATAGGTCCCAATATTACACTATCATTACTTGTACAAATAATTAAGTTGGTCATGTTGCTTATATTTAATTTAGCTTTTTTGTGTATAGTGTATCCTCACAGATCAGCCCACAGAGGTCTTATTTAGAGGACAAAAATTACCTGTCTTTAAAAAAAAAAAAAAAAATCTCATAAATCTACCATCATTCCATATTATTACCAAAACTTGGATTCAATCTTTTTAACAACTTGTTTTCTTTCAAATAGCATGGGTTTTGTAGCCTATTTCTAAGTTACCCTGTGTGAACAAAGTCCGTAAGTTTTAGTCCAAGGCAATAACATCAACTAGCATTTTCAGGAAAACGAAAATCTTTTCTGGGCTAAAATAGCCTGAAGATAACATGAGGGTTAAATGGACACTGTGGTGACACTTACATTGAGAAGTTTATGAGCAGAAGTCACTGTGAAGTCTAATCTCTTGCAGCGCTCTTGCTGCCCTTCTGCTGGATGGTAGCATATTGTAATAGTAGCTACACAAAGAGAAGACAAATAGGTGAGCTTTAATAACACACTGCATGACAGACAATGGTCAATCCACTGCTGTCTTTCATCAAGAGCAAACACAGTTTAGGAAAATCATTAGCACTAATAAACAAATAAAGGGCTTTTTAAGCTCACTTGGCTTACCTTTATCTTGCTGGTCTTCACAGAAAGTGTAGTCTTCCTGTTAAAAAGAGTAAGACAAAGTTTTTAATTATAGATGAGATTTTCAACTTTTAAAAAGAAATTTTGGTTATAATGAACAAAAACGTACCCTTTGAACTTTTGATGTGTCGTCTGACATGGAAACACATCCTGAATCCCAGTTCCCTGAAATTAGAAAGGTGAGTGTTAGCATAAACCGCTGTTAGGCCTACGACTGTAATGTGCTGCTACTGTAAGCGCTCACCACTGCTCTCCTCTTCATATTCCGATTTCTCAGTATCTCTGTCCTCGTCATCTTTGAGGTCCGGAATAATACTCAGCTGGATGCCGATCCACAAACACGGTGTGCAGTCCATCCCGTGACAGCACAATTTTGGCTTTACGGCCAGAGAACACACATATACAGGACCACAGATCACATTACGTGGTGTGATAGGGTCTGTGTTTCTCACCCTGCAGTTAAGATCCTAAAAACACAAACATATTCTAGTTTATAAACAGATCACTATCTTGCTTGCTTTTGTTTTAAAACATTTTGTATTAGCATTTGAATTCACTTTTTATTTTTGGTTTGACGTGCATCACTGACACAAAATTTCAAGTTTCGAATTTCAAGTTTCAAATTTCATACTGTTCTTTTTTTTTAATGGGAAAATTGTATATCCATACACAAAAGTGCCTTAAAACAAAACTATTATTATTTGTATTTCAAATATAATTCTGGAATTATTATCAGTCTTTAAAACATGTAAATGAAAAGAAAAAAGTTAATTATGTATTCAGGAAAACTGACTTGATTAATCTACCAAAAATCAATGAAATGACAAAAAAAAAGACAAAATTCTGAAGAAAAAACGTTTGCATGTGACATTTTCCAAATTTTAACATTTTACATTTGCATTTTATGAAAACCCATGTTTTGATGATTTTTCTTCTCTTTTTTCCCCTTTTTTACATGAATGACCTAAAAAAAATATTTGAAAAGTATATGTACACTCTGTGTATTTTAGTACTTGTTTAATAATAGTTTGACCACTTGAAATCGAATATTAAATCAATGTTTGTTTAAAAAGATTCCTTTTTTATCATCTCATGCATCCTTGTTTGACAATATTTAAAAACAAATAACTTTTTATTAATTAATTTATGAATTATTTTCTGGTTCTATGTGCTGTTTTTGTACTAAAATATAATGCTTGCTGTTTGAATATATTTTAAAAAGAAATTTATTCCTGTGATTTTAAAGCTGAATTTTTTAGCAGCATTACTCCAGTCACATGATCCTTGAGAAATCATTCTAATATTCTGATTTGCTGCTCAAAAAACGTTTAGTATTATTATTATGTTGAAAACAGCCGAGTAGAATTTTGTTTCTTTGATGAATAGAAAGTTCAGAGAAACAGCATTTAAAAAACAGAAATCTTTTGTAACATTATAAATGTATTGATCATTATTTTTGCTCAATTTAAAGCATCCTTGCTAAATAAAAGTAGTCATTTCTCTCTCTCAAAAAATGAATAAATAAAAAAATACTGACTCCATGCCTTTGAATGGTATAGTGTATAATGTTCCAAAAGCGTTTTATTATAGATAAATGCTGATCTTTGGATCGTTCTATTCATCAAAGAATCCTGAAAAAAATGTATTCAACAGTTTAAAATATTGTTAATAATGAATAAAAAAAATGTTTCTTGAACAGCAAATCCGCATATTCTGAAGACTGGAGTAATGATGCTGAAAATTCAGGATCACATTAATAAATTAAAATATATTCAAATAGAAAGAAGTTATTTTAAATAGTAAAAATATTTCACAATTTTACTGTTTTTGCTGTACTTTGGTTCAAATAAATTCAGATTTGGAGAGCGTGCAGAGACTTTTTAAAAACTAGCTAATAGGGGTAATATACTTGAGTTGTATAGCTTACTGAGCACTGGACACCTTTGTATATGTATTTTATTAACATATATTCATAGTTATACAAATAAACAAACTTGTTTAATGAATGAATACTCAACCTGAGGACAGATGACGTTGTTTTCTGGGTTGTGTGTGACTCGTTCCAGTAAACACACACATCCGCTGGCCAATAGGAGCAGTTGGACAATCCAGCACGTCAACTTCATTGCGCAACAGTTTCGTTCTCGTATCCCAAAGACAATTAATCGAAACCGGTTAAAAACAAAATCCTATAGGTTATATCCTTCGCTGTGTCGTCTCTAGAACCCAAGATGACCATAGTTGTGATCGGCTCGGATACACAGTCCAAATCCACCGACCGGTGCTCGAATCTCGCCGAGCCGGAAGCGCGAAAACGCGCAGTTACACATCATACTGTCCCGGTTGTCTGTAAGGACGTGAGAGGAGAAAAAGATTATTGATTAATTATTCCGCGATTCAAACCTTTTCCCTCCTGTAATGTGTCAGATTTGAATTTTGGTCCTAAAAAGCGGTGGAACTGTGTTCGGTAAGAAGTCACCTGGCTTCCAGTATGCCCAGGTGTGTCTCTGTGAATTACCAGATTGCCAGATAACGTGGGTGTACATGAATCATGTTTACAGCTCTGCCTAGAATGCCTGGATTTCCGATACATGTTAAAGGGCCATGAATATTGTTCTCATGTATTGTATGTAAACTCTATTTCCACTCCAGTTCAGAGAACATTCAAAAATAACATTCCCAAAATGCTTGCAAAACAACAAAAATGTAGCATTCCCTAACGTTCTAACGTTCGAAAAACTATAAAAGACGTTTTTTAAAAAACAGTAGAAGTATTTTTGAAATGTTCTGAGAACATTCAGAAATAACATTCCCATAATGCTTGCGAAATAACAAAAATGTAACATTTACTAACGTTCGAATAACCAAAAAGACGTTTTTTTAAAAAAACATTTAAAAGTACTTTTGAAATGTTCTGAGAACATTTAGAAATAACATTCCTATAATGCTTGCAAAATAACAAAAATCTAACATTCCCCAACGTTCTAACGTTCGAATAACCAAAAAGACGTTTTTTAAAAAACATTTAAAAATACATTTTTAATGTTCTGAGAACATTCATAAATAACATTCCCATAATGCTTGCAAAATAACAAAAATCTAACATTCCCCAACGTTCTAACGTTCGAATAACCAAAAAGACATTTTTTTTAAACATTTAAAAAGACATTTTAAATGTTCTAAGAACATTTGTAAATAACATTCCCATGTTTGCAAAATAACAAAAATGTAACATGCCTTGACGTTCTAATGTTCGAATAAACAAAGACGTATCTTAAACATTTAAAAATAAATGTGAAATGTTCTGAGAACATTAAGAAATAACATTCCCATAATGCTTGCAAAATAACTAAATTTAACATTCCCTAACATTCGGATAACTAAAAAGATGTTTTTTTAACATTTAAACATAAATGTGAAAATTTCTGAGAACATACTTAATGGGAATGTTAGCAAAATATTCTTAGAACATATTTTTGTTAGCTAGTTTACTTGTTACTTGATAATAATACAACTTAAAATTAAACATGAAATACTTATTTAATAGTTTAAACTTAGTATATGTGTTTTAAACTACATTTTAAAAATATTTTAATTTCTTACCACCATATGTCCATATACTGACCCTTATTTATTTTTAATTAAGACTATTTAAATACTTTAAATAAATTTATATTGCATAACTACAATAAAAGATTAGCTTTTTTTTTTTTTTTTTGAAGAATGCTCGCAAACAAAACAAAATTACTTTAGCTTTAACACAAAATGTTACTTACTGTAAAATGGTCTTAATGGAAAGGTGTTTCTGAAGCACTACAGAGTATGATTATAAAACCTCATATGACTTGGTTGCCTTTGACACACATTCGTTAAATGAAAGAATGTGTGAGTGATCCTTGAGTGTATGAGAGACTCACTCCTCCCAGCTGACAATCAAAACACACACTCTCTCTCACACACACACACACAAGCACCAAATGGCTTTGTGGACAAAACCTCAGAAGTAAAAAGATGTTTGTGTACTTATAATTAACAGAGTTGCTGTACTGGACGAGAAATTTGATTGCAGCTTTGTAAAACTGTAACCAGGAAAATGCCAGGTGCAAAGTTCTCTGTCAGGATCGTTCTCTGTAACCGAGTGAATTTGTTTAACAGCTCTGTGTCATGTATCATGGCAACTGGTCATAATAACTCACCTGAAATTAAGAGTCACTGTTAATAACTGACAGAAACCACCCAAAACAGGGAGTAGCATAGTGTTAGATCATCCAGACGCTTCTTTTAGAGATAATAAGGCTCAGGGTTTGCTAAGCAAGGACTGTTTTCATTAGAAACACCCCAAAAACACCCATCCCTGAGGCTGAATGCATCTAGGGGAGACTGGGGCTACCTGTCACAAGGACAAGAGCAACTGTCACACTGGGGCAAGTTGTAACTTGTGTTTCATATCATGTCATGACCCACTATTAAAGGGACACTACTTTTTTTTTTCATTTAGAAATTGCTTGTAAATTTCACAAATGCACTGAATTTAATGTTAACATTCTAAATATTTTACTTTTTGCGTTAATATTTTTTGCGTTTTTTGCAATTAAGGGATAATTTATAATAATAATAACACGACAAAATATTCCTAGTTTTATTTACATTTGACGTTTATTACATATTACTTTTTTATAGCATGGACAATAAAGCTGGACATGTGCAACAGCTATTTTGAACTCAAGATTTCAAAGTTTGTATAGATGTTGAGTCCCAAATATAAATATATAAAATATTTAATAGCGTAATGTATTCTTTAGCAATTTCTTTTCACTGCAGTGGCCTGCTTAAAGACAAAACAACATGAAAGTACACTGCTTTTCCAGAAAGCTTTCACATTTAATTGAAGTCAAATGACGTGATTTAGCTTGACTGAATTAACCTGACATTTGGTGGACATTAAATAACGTGTATGTATATTTTGTGTGCTTGTGTGCTAGAAATGTCTAATGGCTAGGTAAGCCCAAAAAGAAATCTGAATAAACAAGTCGGTTAGCATTCTTTGGCTTCTTTTGGTTGTACTTCGGGACAAAAGTTAGAGGCATTTCTCAGACCTACCCAGGCACATTCATTAAATGCTTTTGTCCCATTCAGAAAGGTAATTTGATGCTTATAGCTTAACAGTTGTTCCTTAAAGAGACTATAATATATGGTAATGAAAGTGTGAAATGCTCTTTTTATTTCCACTTTTGTATAAGAACATTAAGTGAATATTTATTGATGTCCTCTTTTTTTTTGCAATATTTGTTTACAAATCAACATTATTCAGCTACCATACTATATTTAAATTTTTAGAGCATAAAAATTGTAACAGTTGTTAGTACAAAAATATATTTAAACTCAAATGGCTTTTTTGTGCATGTTGGCGTTTCACCTGCGTATATTAACAGTAAAGTCACAAAGCGCCCCCTGCAGACTGTATTATGTGATACAATCCAACATTCATCACTGGAAACCCTGAAAGCTTAACATTTGTAATATTCACTGCCAAAATAAAAGATTTTAGTGAACCCTTAAATCATTTGAAAGGAAAAGAAAAAAAGGTTTGCATGTGTTCATCATATTTGATACATAAGGTTTGTATTGCTCATTTACAGTATGATAAAGGAGAATTTGGAGCTCATACACTTGCTGATATTTATATGGCCAAAACGTCATGATGACAGCTTAATGTAAGTCAGTATTCAAAACCAGTCAGGTTTTGAATATATAAGCTTGCCATCAATGTATGGTTTCTTAGGATGTGACAATATTTGGCCAAGATACAACTATTTGAAAATCTGAGGGTACCAAAAAAAAATCTAAATTTTGAGAAAATCACCCTTAAAATTGTCCAAATGAAGTTTTTAGCAATGCATATTACTAATCAAAAATTAAGTTTTGATAGATTTACAGTAGAAAATGTACAAAATATCTTCATGGAACATGATTTTTACTTAATATCCTAATGATTTTTTTTGGCATAAAAGAAAAATCGATCATTTTGACCCATACAATGTAAATTTGGCTATTGCTACTAATATACCCAAGCTACTTAAGACTGGTTTTGTGGTCCAGGGTCACATATAAAAATGCATATGAATATCAGTTGTCACTCTGTATCTCCCAATAATATGATATTTTAATGCTTAGTTTTTATGATAAAGCTCTGTCGTTTCAAAACATAAGCAATAATGTATTATACTGTAATGCAATGCAATACAGTGATGAATTGAGAGATCAACAAATAAATGTTCCTCAAAATCCTGATGTATTATAATTAACTCACATTTTAACATGATAAGCCTAAGTTGCTTCAGTCCTGTAAGTGATCATTTTAAAATATTTCTAACAATATAAAAGTTATTCTTACATTTACTTTATAAAAATCACAGCAAACAGACACATCTACTGTATCACAACCTGAAGTGGGACATTTTATAATTAGACTAAAAGGCCTTTTACTTGCAAACTTTTAATCAGAATTTGGAGGACAGAGAAAATTGCATATTAAATATGATACAGTAGGCGGAAGCCTGTTGTCTGTGACAAACTTCCTATACGTCCCTATTAAAAACTCAGAATAGAATAGTACAAAAATAGAATAGAATAGATTGCATATATCATAGTTTATATAAATAGAGAAACCATGCCAGAAAGTGCTCTATAATACAGAATGCCTGTACATATCATATATCATGAAGTGCTGCATGGTTGCACAACTCCTCCTTTGGGATAGGCATATTATTGCAGCTCTTTCTGTTTTCAGTGCTTGAACTGAAAATCTGTTATGTGTTTTATCTCGGCAACCTCTGAACTGAAAAGTGAAATTGTAAAAAGTTATTTTTCCAAAATATGCTATTGTGGAATTATTTAAAGTTAAAAGCAAAAATTATTCAATGCACAATAAACATCTAGCTTTGTCTATTCACAATAACTGAAACTCATCAAATGCTGATATAAGTATGAACTCACAATTATACAAGCTTTACAGTATCTATACTCATAAACATTTTAAAATGAGATGTATACACTATGTGCTTATACTACTTTTAATGTTTTCTTACCTTCTCACTGAGCGTAAAACGATGACGGTAGCCAAAAAGCCACAGAGAATCAGGTTCAAGATTACAAATAAAAGGGGAGGTTTCTTCGTCTGGTCAATAATAGCCAATAGCATGATGTGGGCATGAATTTAAAAGCATTGTGCCAGTGTTTGGAGGTCAGTTTCCTGTGCAGGACATGATGGATCGAGCAGTTCTCCGGCTGGTTCTCTTGGGTGTTTTTCTCATCTCAGCCAATTCAGGTTCTGTTAAGAAGGTGAGGGTCAATTAACATATCAGGCAACGTGTTCAGGGTACAAAAAGGCAGATAAAGGCAAAGCATACTTATGTTTATTTGATTATCTATACATCATTTGTTAGAAAAAACATGCTAAAATGCATGTATGATATACAACAGGCTTTTGAGGGATTTGTATTTGTTAATATTAATTATCATTGCATTGCCCCACAATTAAAACAACAGGATTTTGATCATGAAACTAAGCATTTAAATATCATCTTACTAAGTAGCCTATAATTGGAAGATACAGAATGACAACTGATATTTACACGCATTTTATATAAGAAATCTGCTTTACTGTTATAAACTTCATCTTATGTTTTGGCTATAAGTACCTTATGGGGATCCGAACACAATTGAGATGTTTTGTGCTAATTAAGCTTGTGTTAAGATGTCTGTGATATTTTACTTCTTATTCAGTTAACAACAACAACAAACTATTCAAAGTAAAAGCTGTTTGGTTTCTCTGTTAAAATACACAGAACCACTGATGACTGAAAGATATTTGACTCTTCTAAACTAACTATTTCTCAATAGTTTACTCTGAGATGTAGTTGAATTTGTTATTTAGTCCAAAGGCCTTTTCTCTGTGTCATTTACCAGCAGTAAATATTTGAGCAGTCCCACACGAATAGGAGTCATTTTTCACAATCCAATCAACCGTTCACAAAGAACGCATTTTTTGCGTTCCACTATGCTGCTTTTTAATTGACTTTAATGTAAATATGAAGTAATCCACCTAATTCTTCAATGCCCAAGAAGTAAGCCTATGGGCGAGACTTCCGTTTCATTAGCCGCCATATGAAAAAAAATGAGAATAACAACAATGTGCAGTAAACGGTAAAACTGTTTGCACCACAAACCAAACTTGTTAATCATGCTAGCAACTTGCTAATCACGTTAGAAACATGCTAGCAACTTGCTAATCATGCCAGAAACATGCTAGCAACTTGCTAATCATGCCAGAAACATACTAGCAACTTGCTAAACATGTCAGAAACATTTTAGAAACTTGCTAATCATGTTAGAAACCTACTAGCAACTTGTTAATCATGCTAGAAAAATGCTAGCAACTTGTTAAACATGATAGAAACATACTAGCAACTTGCTGATTATGATAAAACACGTTAGCAACATGCTAGTAACTTGTTAATCACTATAGAATCATGTTAGCAACATACTAATCATGCTAACAACATGCTAGTAACTTGTTAATCATGATACAATCATGTTAGCAACATGCTAGTAACTTGCTAATTATGTTAGAATCATATTAACAACATGCTAGTAACATGCTAATCATACTAGCATCATGTTAACAACATGCTAGTAACTTTCAAATCATGCTAGCAACGTGCTAGTAACTTGCTAATCATGCTAGAAACATGCAAGCAACATGCTACTAACTTGCTAATCATTATAACAACATGCTAGTTACATGTTAATCATGTAAGTATCATGTTAACAACATGCTATCATCTATCTATCTATCTCTGACAGACTATTGCCTTTAAAACATTCAAACTTTTAAAACTACTTGAAACTTCAAACTATTTCAGACTGAAAACCATCAAACTTAAAACTTTTTAAAACTTTCTGGCCCAGCTTTTTTCAAGCCAACTTAAAGTTTGTCTTGACAAACTTTTTTATCTAGTTAGGATAAGATCTTCATATTTTAAGGCCGCTGTTGTTTTTACCCATTCCTCATCGCTGTGTTTCACGTTTTAAACACAAGAATGTGTGTGAACGGCTGCTTATGCTCAGTTTAGTCAGCCACTCATTATAAACCCCTGATTTGAGTTAAAATTATTAGTCGTACTATTTAAATTAGTTAAAATAAATCATATTATTTAAAAATAAATAATCATTTATTAAGAGTACCTTTCTTGTGTCTTCTCAGAAAGAAAATGTGGATATATACAGCTTCCACATTAACTCCACGGTCACCAGTCGCTACGCCACAACAGTCATCACAAGCCGTGTTGCCAACACACTGAATGAATCCCAAGAGATCCAGTTTGAGGTCAAGATTCCCAAAAATGCCTTCATCAGCAAATTCAGAATGTATGGAAATTAAATACACTTTATTACAAATGTTTTGAACATGTCTGAAAACTCTGGAAAGTTTGTTTAGGCTTTTTGTTTCTCTATAGGGTTATAGAGGGGAAAACATATGATGGAGTTGTGAAAGAAAAAGGAGAAGGTCAGCAGCAATACAATCGAGCAGTATCTAGAGGACAAAGTGCTGGACTGGTCAAGTACTGGATTTTTTTTTTAAACTAGGTCCATAAAATATGTATTTATAGCAGGTTTAGTAATATGCTGGGGTTTATTTCTATTTCAGATCTGTTGGAAGGACTTTAGAGGACTTTAAAACTTCAGTAACGGTAGCTGCTTTAAGTAAAGTGACCTTTGAGTTGACCTACGAGGAACTGCTACAGCGTCGCCTCGGGAGATATGAGCTACTCATCAATGCTCAACCGATGCAGCCGGTGGCTGACTTCAAGGTAGAAGAAGAAACAAAGAGGAGATGGCTACGTAATTTAGATGGATGGTTAGAGTTTGTTTCTTTTACTTACATTAGATTGATGTGCACATCCAAGAGAAACCAGGAATTTCCTTCTTGGAGGTGAAAGGAGATTTGAGCACCGGTGATCTGGCCAATGCCATTAAAACCACCAGAGCAGACAAAGATGTAAGAGCTTAAATGAGGGTTAAAACACAAATTAGATGCTTATACACTCAAAATAAAGTTAACAGATGCCCAAACTGAACATTTCAGGCATGGGTGACCTTCTATCCCACTCGAAATCAACAGACCAAGTGTAAAAGCTGTGGAGAAAATGGGTTGAATGGCAACCTGCTAATAACATACGATGTTGAGAGACAAAATCCCAAAGGAGACGTTGTGGTACAGTTTCAATAACATGCTTTAAGAGAGTAAAACAAGCTGCGATTTGGCACTTAATTTTCTGTTCTCTCAGGTATCAAATGGCTTTTTCGTCCACTACTTTGCACCCTCTGATGTTCCACGTATTCCCAAAAATGTGGTGTTTATCATTGACCGGAGTGGCTCTATGCACGGCAGAAAAATAGAGCAGGTAAAGGTTCAGCCAAATCAAAAACATGTAATGAGCTATGAAATGTTTTGACTGTAAAATGGTCTTGGGGAGATTTCTGTATTGAAATCAATTTGGTGTTGTTTTATTAAAGTTAGTAACAAAACTGTCCATGTCTGGTAATATGCAGTAATAGAGAAAGAATAACTTCCAGATGTGCTGACAGGCGTGTTTTTCTTTAGACTCGTTTGGCACTGCTAAGGATTTTGAGTGATCTTGATGAGGACGACCACTTTGGATTGATCACTTTTGACCATGAAGTTACCTTTTGGAAGCGTGAGCTCCTCAAAGCTACTGAGACAAACCTGGAGAATGCGAAATCTTTTGTGAAAAAGATCAGCGATGGAGGAAGTGAGATACAGCACTAATGCTAAATAAGGAGTAAGAAAGTTGTACCTCACAGTGACACGACTATGTTTGGTCTTCCTTCAGCCACGGACATAAACGCAGCAGTTCTAGCAGGAGTGGAGATGATCAATCGACATAAACGAGAGGGAACAGCCTCCATCCTCATCCTGCTGACTGATGGAGATCCCACTTCAGGCACACATTCACACTAATACAAGCTAAACAGTGATTTATTATAGTATTAATAAATCACTCAAATAACTCAAAAACATAGAACTGTGATTTTTAAACAGGTGAAACCAACACAGAGAAGATCATGGCCAATGTGAAAGAGGCCATTGGGACAAAGTTTCCCCTCTATTGTCTTGGTTTTGGATATGATGTTAACTTTGACTTCCTGACAAAGATGTCACTGGAAAATAGTGGAGTTGCTCGCAGGATTTATGAAGATTCGGACGCTGATCTACAGCTGCAGGTGAACTACAGACTGTGAAGTTCAGCTGTGAATCCGTCCTTTATGAGTGTTTGAGCGCATTGAAAGTTTGTTTGATTTTTAGGGCTTCTATGATGAAGTTGCCGTCCCTCTCCTCGCTGACATTCAACTGAAATACCCAGGAGGGACAAACCTTACCAAGACCAGCTTTAGCTTGTATTTTAATGGCTCTGAGATTGTGGTGTCAGGACAAATCACAGACAACAGTGTGGAGAGTTTCACCACCGAAGTCATCGCAGTATCAGTAAGATCTTCACTCATCTTCTCTTTATTAGGATCACAGGTTGATTATGAGTATTGTGAAAGTGGTACGGACAGCATTCCTGATGAAAATGTTCATTTAATATTATTATTTCTGAGTAGAAAGGCAGTAATGTGAAGTATCAGGACACTATAATGACAAAAGACTCCAGTTATGTCCCATCTGAGAAAGAAGATTTCATGCAGAGATTGTGGGCCTACCTTACAGTGCAGCAGCTTCTGGAGAGACAGTAAATTTACACACACAGACACTAATTATCAAGTTAAAAAATACTATTTCAAAGATCAGTATCCCCAGTGTATATGCCTGGAAAGAGGGAACAATTGCATACAAGAAATTAAACTTACCGGCAAACCTCATATGTCTAACCTTATGTCTATCTGTCTTCTCTCTGCATTTCTGTCTCAGGGTGCTTCTTAAAGGACAAGAGAAAGAGGATGAAAAGAAAGAAGCTCTCAAACTCTCCCTGAAATACCAGTTTGTCACTCCCCTCACCTCTATGGTCGTTACTAAGCCACAGGAAGGTGAAGTGGAAGTTGCAGACAAACCCAAAGAGGGACGAAAAGAACATTTTGATGATTTTGATGCTGGTATGTAAAAATATTTGTTAATGAATTGAATATGGGATTAATCTGTTTTTAGTATGTAAAATGTAAAAATGCATGTTAAATACTAAAGGGCGTTGTTATGTAGGCCTACAATGCTCGGCACAGTTGTGACCTATGAACACATTGTAGATGATACAGCTTCTGACATAATGCTAATGTAATGGACACTGCACAGGTGTTTTTTGCTTGACTGACATGCTGCTGATTTGTCTGTTTTCTGAAAGAATAAGTCTAAAAATTATAAAATTATGTCATGCTCAAAATTTGAAAATGTTCTTTCTTTCCAGATCCAGTTCCTGATGCTCCCCAATGTATGTGCAAGTTATTCTACTTACAATATTTACTGTTTTTTACGTGCATTTGGTCTCAGACTCATAAGTTAGCCATCCTTGTGTCCTTGTGAGCTACAAAATTATGGTAATTTGATTTCCGTTGTGCTGTGTGAATATGAAAATGCATTTGTATGTATAAAGTGGTCGGAAATGTAAATATCTCTTGACTTAAATGTCTTAAATATATGCATGTCTAACTTGAAATTTGTTTTTATATTCCAGCATTACCTATGCAGCAGCCCAGTTGTAAGTCAAATTCTTTTTCACCTTTATTGAAGGTGATAAATCTAATTGTTATTTATTTATTTATATATTTTTGTTTTTTTTAAAGTCATATACGGTATCGATGAAGAAGTGTCAGCTTATGGTATGTCAGAATTTTTCTTCTTTTTTTGAGTTAAATAGTTTGGTAGTTTTATTTCATTGTGTTTTATTCATAGTGTTTTTTAGCATGTAAAATGTACAAAACAATATTAAATCGGTACTTAGCTGTAACCTTATTGAAAAATATTTTAATTTAGTGTCATACTAGTTGTAGAAGATACAGAGCAATGCAATGAATGTTGCACAGGTCTTCTTAGCTTGACTGAAATCTGCATTGATCAATCAAAAGCTGTTTTGACAAATCTCTGGAAGAATAATTGTGGAAGTGCATAAAAAATTCTAACTATTTCAGCTGTAATGTTTACAATGTCAAAATGTTCTTTCTTTTTAGATTACAGTATTGATGTTTACCCCACATGTAAGTTATTCAATTTTCAGTATCTTCTGTTTTTTTCTTGCATTTGGTCTCAGATCATCTACTGTAGATATCCTTGTAGGCTACAAAATCATAATAAATTGGTTTAATTTATTGGCTTTTAATGATAAAAATCCCATACTTTATTGAGAATGTTCACTGTTGCCTTTTTTCTGTTTACATTTGTAATTGTAGCAAGATTTTTAGAAATACTTTAGTGTCGCTCTTTAATCAGTTATGCATGTCACCTAAAACTAAATTCAATAATTTGAATGTGGATTTACATCCTTTACAATGTTTCTTGGTCTTAGACAGCTTCCCAATGCATGCAACTAGTCCCCCTGCTGTGCAAGGTACAGACAATTTTTCTTTTTCTTCATTACAGTTAAGGTCAAAAGTTTACATACACCTTGCAGATTCTGCAAAATGTTCATTGTTTTACCAAAAGAATATTTTTTTCTTGTGGACTATATGTAAACATCTTTTATGTGAAATATCTTATTCAGGTCAGTACTAAATAAAAATAACATGCATTTTGTATGATTCATCCTATTTTGGTAAAATATTGAACATTTTGCAGAGGTGTATGTAAACTTTTGACCTCAACTGTTTGCGCTTTTTGAGCACATATTTTATGAAATCATGACATTTTGATTCTTTCTCCAGACATCCATAGCAATAATTTCCTCCTGCCTGTTGTTGGTCAGTCGAAGCCACTTTGCTTTGACATTCCTGTTCCTCACAAACTCAGACTCCTACATGATTCAGCTTCAGGTTAGGCATTACGAGATATTTGTTCTGTGTGTGCATCTAATTAACAGCCCACCTGTCTTACTGTGTTTATTGTGGTCTTTTCTGTTTATTCTAGAGTTCTCTATGAATGGAGAATCTTTGAGTGAACAAAATGGGTTCCATCAAATTGCTTTTCATTATAAAAAGAACCATCACTTAATAGTAAGCACAAAGTCTATCAATTATCGAAATGGCCAGGACAATGTTGAGTTTTTGTGGGGCCAGGAAAAGACCCAACACAATACAGATGGGTAAATATTGAAGTTTGCAGCATCTGTCTGTATATTCATAATTGTATGCTAAATCTTAAGCATATTAACTCTTCTCTGTATGCTTGTACTTTTTATGTGTGTGTGGGTGTGATTAAACAGGCAGGATTCACTCACTAACTCAAGTTATTCCCTATCAACAGCGTGTCTCTGGTTGTTCTGGAAAATGAATTAAATGTTACCATGGGAAATATTGGTGTTGTTATTCTTTCTCATAAGAAGGATGGGGTCACGTTTTTGTGGCCTGCCATTTGGGAATATCCAAAAGATATCAGTCTGACAGGTGTTTTAGGTAAGAGAGCAACTCGCTGTCTAAACATTTAAAGATTACTTACGGTGCATTCACTTGGGGCGTTACCGTCAACGCCTCTCGTTTACTTTGAATGGAGTGACGTCAAGCGTTGCCGAGGTCCGTTGCACCGCGTCACTGGCGTTGCTCGCTGCAGAAGTTAAAAACTTTCCAACTTTTCAAGCGGCAACGCAGGCATCAGCCAATCAGATTACTTTATGCAAATATTCTAGTGCAGATGCTAGCAAATCGCATTCATGCAACACGAGAAAAGTAATGTGATTGGCTGATGTCACTATGACGGTCGCGTCAGCACCCACTTCAGCCACGCCCTCCGTCAAGCGTTGACTACGACGTCCTGTGTGAACGTACCGTTACACAATCAAAACCTCCTGCTGATACTAAAAAAAAATTTACTCACTTTTACTAGATATTTTGGATAAATTGCTATTTTTAACCAAAATTGGTTGATTGATCACCATATTTGTGGATATTCTTTAAGGAAAGGCTGATATTTCATATGAGGAGATTAAAGGATCACAAACACCAACTCTAAAGATAAACGACAAGGAGGTGAAGACGTCTTTGTAAGTGATTCAGTTCATAAATACAACTTTTTGTACCCCATTTTAGAAAGTACTGTGTTGCCTTATGTGTTTATAAATATTTATTTTGCATCTATTAATTGTAGGGAAACTGTCAGCGATTACAGATTACATTCAACTCCTATTCGAGAATGCTGGCTTGTACCGTTCCAGGCTGTGATGGAGGCAGAGATTTCTGATTTTACTGTTACTCAGCTTTAGCGCTGACAAAGAGTGTTTCCTTTTGATTTTGATGGTTCATGTTAGTACAAGTAAAGTCAAAAGTTTACATACACCTTGCAGAATCTGCAAAAAGTTTATTACTTTAACAAAATAAGAGGGATCATGCAAAACGCATGTTATTTTTTTATTTGGTACTAGGGTTGGGTCGATAGACGATGCCATCGACCATCGCCGATGGCCGATAGACATCACGATGCTGAGCCGGCATCGCGATCCTCCGCCCCGCCCCCGCCGCAGCAGCAACCCGCTCGCAACCCGCAGTGATGATGACACTGGCATATAGGTCTTAACGGAGGACCCGAGACCCGAGGACCCGACCCGGGACCCGTACGGGTTCGGGTCTATATTTGAAATGGTCAGCCGGGTCCGGGTCGGGTC
>JAHKKF010535812.1:0-25789 GCA_019740295.1 Labeo calbasu | reverse complement strand
TGAAAAGTACTGTAACAAATTTGTATCAAATGTTTTTCTTCAGGTTTGTATATTAGATCTTGACTTCGGTTTAGTACCAATATAAAAGCTAATTATTTTGCAAACAACATGTTGTCTTTATAATGTTGCACTTAACATTTTCTTACAAAATATAAACTGGTGTTTAAAGCTGCCTTTATATTTGCCGTCCAAAGCTTCAAATGTTTGAAAAGCCCTGGTTTAAAAACTACAGTGCTTATGAAGGGCTTAATTGCTCATGAACTCCTCATTTACCAAGTATGCCAATTAAGAGTATGTAGATATTTTGTTGGAAAAATTGTGTTGTGTTAGTAGATGACAGCAAATGGCTCTCTGCAGACCGGAACAATAGACATAGTGAGAGTGGGGAAGACAAGATGATGAGGGGAGAGGAGAAAATATGTATAGAGAGACAAAAGAAGAGTGATAAGAGACCGGAGGACGTGCACATCGATAAAATGAGTGGAGAAAGGAAAGGCGAGGGAAAGAGAAATGGAAGGCCGATAAAGAGAAAGATAAGTAAAGAGGAGGAAGAGAAAGATGAGGGCGATAAAGGCTGGGTAAGGGAAGGGGAGAAATGATTGCGGTTTATGGATGGAACAGAAAGAGAGTGAGAAAGAAGGGCATTTAGGTAAGCATAGCACTATCGGTGTGATAAAAATCAAATGTATTTCAATGGCTGCAGATAAATCATATGGGTTGCCTGCTGGGCATGCAGGCTGCTGGACACTTACGGCACATCTCAGAGAGCAGCCGCTCAGGCTGTTCGAGCTCCCTGAGCTCCACGTAACAGAGGCTGCAAGCAGAATAACACCGTTTACACTTCAGACTAATGCAATGTAGAGAAACCAGTGATTATTAAGGTGGTGGCCTTTTCTGATTATCAAATGTTTCTTAACAATTGATATTACAGTACTTCTACTTCTAATGAAGTTTAGTCACCAAGTTATTTTAAATACAATGATTCCCATCAGCAGTGCATGACATTGGATTTTAATGACTCCAATTAGTCCTATATGGATGTACCTTCAAAAACACATCAAGCACTAATAAAATATGCATTATAGTATATTCAAAAGCATTTGCATGCAAAAAAAGTGTATCATTAATACACAGATAGTTCTGAATGGTCATTAATAGACCTTAAAGGGATAGTTCACCCAAAAATGAAAACTCTGTTATTAATTACTCACCATCATGTCGTTCCAAACCCATAAGCCATTCATTCATCTTCAGAACACAAATTAAGAAATCCGAGAGCTTTCTGACCCTGCAAGGACAGCAGTGCAACTGACATGTTCATGGTTCAGAACGGTAGTAAGAACATTGTTAAAAAGCTCATGTGACATCAGTGGTTCAACTGTGATGTTATGAAGCTTCCCAAATACTTTTACAGCTTTTTTCAACAATGTGTCAGTCTTCGACGCGTGTTCATGAGAGTATCACAGCGCATGTGTGAGGTGCTGCTGACGCAGGAGCCGGTGTTCTGACTTAGCATTGTTTGTATGCAGAAGACGACGCATGTTATACATAAAACGTAAACATGCCTGAAGGTTTCGAAAGAGAGGATGATTTGCAGTTTTTTGTCCAGCCTTACTTATTTGAACCAGAATATTCAGATGATGAACTAAGAGAGATGGGCGTTCTACGTCAGAACACCGGCTCCTGTGTCAGCAGCACCACACGCTTGTTTTGTGGACATGATGTGGAAAAGAAGAAAGTGTTGAATGAAGTCGTTATTTTTGTTTTCTTTGTTTCTTTGCACACAGAAAGTATTCTCGTAGCTTCATAAAATTAAGGTTGAACCACTGATGTCATATGGACCATTCTAACGATGTCCTTACCACCTATGCAGGATCAGAAAGCTCTTGGATTTCATCAAAAATGTCCTAATTTGTGTTCTGAAGATGAACGAAGGTCTTACGGGTTTGGAACGACATGAGGGTGAGTAATTAATGACAGAATTTTCATTTTTGGGTGAACTATCACTTTAATCAGGTTAGATGCCATATTGACTTTAACACAGATGAAAAACCATGCAGTGCATAAAAGTTCTAGATCGTGTCATTTTCACAAACTGTTTAATGGAGTTTTTTTTACTGAAAGTATTTTTCCAGAAATACCTTTTGTCAGCTGAACAGCCAGTATGTCATTAAACAACAGGACAATCCATTGAACGCACTGTACTTCTATGCCTCACAGCTTTGTTTTCATTATTGTCAAAGATTAAATAAGGCGCTATCATGACCTTTGGAAAAAGATGCTGTTTGGAATCAGGTGGTGTTATTATGGTAGGTAGCAGACTAATATGGTCATGCTAACCAGCCAAACACTGACTCCTTGTTTAAAACATCAAATGGTGTTTTTGTTGTTATTTAATTTAATTTAATTGCAGTCCTAATGTTTGAAGACAGTCTTGGAAAAGTACTAGAGAAATCACCTGAGAATAGTCTCATTAGATCTAATTAAATTAATTTACTTAGCGCTAGTTTTCTCCTTTTGAGTTCCATGAGAAAAATATATTGCGTGAGTAGATGACGACGAAACTAACTACTAAATTTTTGTTGTGCCTTCTTATTTCTATTTTAATTTAGTTGTATTTATTACTACTTGCTTTTAATTCAAGAAGCAAACATCTTTGTTCCATCTCTGTAACGCGAGAAACGCTGATTTTATTCAATGATTAATCGCTGTATCACTTCAGCTGTCAAAACTGCAGCAGTACGGCTCCAGCAGCACTTCATTATTTCTAATTACTTCCAAATGTAATCCATTTACTGTGTATCCAGGGCTCTGCGTCGAGGATCCATTATGTATTTAATTTTGGTAGATTTTCTATAATCAATACAGACAACACAGACACAGGAAGCAGTCTTTAAGGGAGTTGGCTTGTGTGCTTTGGGTTTTCGTCGCGTGTTTATTTGGTCTTTGCAGATGCGGTCGACCGCGTTTGATCTTTCACATAATATTGGTTGTTAAGTCGTGCCTTAAACTGTTCTAAAATACTCTGCAGCTTTTACCGGAGGGAAATTAATGACCTCACGTTCCTGAGGTGACGACAGTCAGCTGCACAGCCGTCTCCGGGTGAGGACCTTCCTCAGTCGCCGTGGTATCACCATGGTAACAAGCTTAGAGGAATGAGAAAGAGAATAATCTAATCTCCCCGTTTCAGCTGCCGCGATAAAGACGGGCGCAGTGCCGTCTGGAATGGGAGGTGAAGACTAAGGAAAAGTGCCTGGCTGTGCTCGGAGTTTGTGTGCTTAACATTCAAGCTGAGTGTGAACATGTGCGCTGTTTCTGTACTGCAGTCCTTACTGAGTCAGATGCACTGTTTATCAGTATGTGTCACTGCGGCTGCAAAAGGCTTTTAAAACTTCACATGGATATAATTCAGAAGTTCATCTGATAAAAAAGGCCTTTTGAAAAGCTCTCGGACTGGGAAAACCTGTCCGTAACCTAGCTTCAATGAGAAGGTGGCGTTTTATATCGGATTGTTAAATTATATACTATTTCTAAGGCTAAGAACCTATATCAAACCAATAATTAAAGGGTGACACATTTAATTGTTTATGTGTTAAATTAATATTAACATTTCAAATTACTTCTATTATGGAAAGATGTTTTTCTTTGGAAACTCTGTAGGTAAAAGTAAGACCAAATACTCAATATGACCCCTTATAGGAGCCAGACATCCAAATCCAAATGTAAATATGTCAAACAATCAGAGCTGTCACTAACGATTATTTTGGTAACCGAGTAATCGGTCGATTATTCTGACGATTAATCGAGTGATCAGATCATTAATTTTCTTGTGGTAATAAGAATAGACCAAAGCGAACAATAGACTTTAAATTCATATATAATAGCAATGAGGCAATAATAATGACTTCAGATAAAGTATCAAAAGCAAGTATATGTTTTTATTAAACAAAACTGTTAAAATACATTGTGTTATTATAAACAACTACATAAATCATTCAAATTCAAACGTCCACTTAATCTTTAATATTAATCCATTTCTTCATGACAGTAATGCTGTGGCCACTGTCATTTTCTTGAATGTGGACATCAAAACATGTAAACTCAGAGTGAGGGTTTGAGCTTTTATTTTGAAATTGCAATGAACATTTAGCATATTGAGAAAGATACTGATTTATTCTTCTGTTAATTACCTTACAAATCTGTTGAAATGGCGTTCCCAGATGAACATTATAATAAACCCAAACTCACAGCAATTTTCTAAGATGGAGTTTGAGAGGTTCCACACATGTAAATAATAACAGTTTGTGTGGAGCAGCATTTACTGTGAATGGAGCCACTCTGAGGTGCACGTTACCTCTGTGCATGTAAATAATTAAAGCACATATATTAAACCTGCATTGCATATATTTATTTAATTGAATCGTAGCGTTTGTGAATAATAAAACGCATAATGCTTTATTATAATTTTTTAAATCTGTCTAATAATGCATTTCATGGATACTTGTATGTGGAATGCACCACTTCTGGTATTTTGAAGGTTACTCAATATGGGCAATTGCAGTCAAGGACTTTTTTTAAATCGAGTACTCTAATTGAATCAAAGAATCAGCCCTACAAACAGTGCATGAAAGCTACAGTAAATCGACTAACAGGGCATAAAGAAGAATCAGACATTAAAATTTTTGATATTACTTGCATATAATGCATTACTTAAGTGCACTTCTGCAGACAGGTTGTGGAGAATATTTCACCTTCACTTAGCACTGCAATTATTTTGAACTGCCAAGGCAAAGAAGTTGGTCAACAGCAGGTATTAATTTCTCTGTTATTTTATTCTTCTCAGAGTTTATACCGTGCAAAATGTTTTTTTGTTTTGTTTTTTTGCTTCACTAGGAACTTGATTTTGAGGATAAAATGTAAAGAATGGTCCAGATACAACTGACCCTTCGCAAACAGCTTAATTGACAGGCGATCTGACCAGTCATAATGCCGAATCTGCCATTTCGTCCGACAAAAAATCAGACATGAGAGTAGATGAACTTAGATTAAGTTTTTTCGTGCTTTAAGTAAAGAAGAAAAGACGATCGGTTCACGTGTGATTGATCTAATAAGGCAACACATTGAAGATGGACACATTAAAGAGCCATAAAAGAGACCTTGTCTGTTGGCATGTTGTCAGTTTTCTCTTTGCTTCGCGATGTATTTTTGCATGAGAACATGATGTGTACTGTGAGAGCGCATTGTTGTTGGACATAGCAGCAGTAACTAAGGAGGGTGGGTTTTTGCTGTTTCTGTTTCTGATCCATAAAGATGGGGTCCTGAATGTTTCTTAACTCTCTGTGCTCTATTTCTAGTTGGTAGATAGCTAGTTGGTAGTACCTAGTAATATAATTGAGTAATCCGACACAAATGAAAAAGGATCATCCAGTGGGCAGACATAAAATCATGTGGAGATTGCTAAAAAATGATTATGTTTAGTGTACGTGAACAAACAATGTTTTCTGACAAAGAATCATTGAATTAAACCAAGAACGAAAAAAAAACAGTTGATGTAACCTAATTGATTTGTGTGAAACAATATGCATGATTAAATCATGTAAATTCAAACCACTGTTTTCAGCATCCTGGTTCTCCACACCTGAGAGAGATGGAGAACAAAAAAAGATGTAGTGTTTCCTTAATGTATGAAAATTGAAAATAACATTGAAAATGTAAATGACTTTATATTTCACATTTGTTCTTATCACAAACAAGACATAGATTCGCTCTTGTTGCCTTTGTGGCAAACCGTTTCAGAGACTAAGCTATTTCCAGCCCCAACAAGAGAGAAAATGCAATCATTTTAGACAGCATCTACTCATCCACCATTCGTTCCGAGCTCTGACAAATACCTCCGGAGTTATTAATATAGTCAGGGTCTTTGCAGATGAAATGTAAATCTCAGGCAAGCGTGGAAGGCGCTGAATCAAATGAGACAAAGGTGTACTGGGGGCTGCGTGAACCTTCTGTCGCTCAAAAATAAATGTGCTGTTTTAATGCGGGTCATCCTTGGGGCAGAAGGGGATTTCTATTAAAATTTATTTTGGGATATACAATATAATGATACGGGCAGGCTGGGGAGAATGGGAAAGTGGCAGAGAGGATGAACAGGACTCACACTAGACACAAAAAGATGAGCCGTTCACGGTAATGGTGGGATTATATGGAGATTAGCGCACTAGACGGGTCAGGAGACATTGTGATTGATGAGCCGTGGCAGGAAGTGGCAAAATGGCCTCAAGGTCACAAGAGGAAGTGATAGAAAAGAGCAGAGTTCATTCTGGCTTATATCCACACAGCAGAACCGAACAGAAGTCACACACAAAGAGATATTTGAATTCCTTGAGCCAACAGACAGAATAAATGATATCAACATATGGAGATTTACAGTCCAGGAGACGAGGAAAAAACGTAACGTATGGAGAGAAAGAGACAGAAGGGAACACTAGAGGCATTTATACAGTAACTTGGGAAAATAGACTCGTTTTTCAGCGGCTGCATCTTTGAGGAGTTTAATCCCTTTCCAGTCATGGATCTTACGAGGACACTATTTTCTGACAATAGTGAGTTTCATTTCTTGAGTGCCACTAAAAATGAACCGACTGCAATCTGTTCTGGTTAAAATCAGTAAAGCATCAACCCTCAGTGGTGCAGAAATACCCATCATAACAGCAGTCTCCAGCTCCCAAATTACTGGAACTAGCAAAGCCTGAACTCCTTGGAGACAAACGTCGGTGTTTGAAATGTAAACATCTCAGGGCTTGGTTGTTTATAGAGCTTTCAATTCTTAAAGGCTCATTTATCCTGGGATGCATCTGCAAAATCCGCTGAGGTTGGTGGTTTGTTTGACTGGCTTTGAATAGAAAGTGTAGAGGAGCAAAGAGGAGCTCCGCTGGGCTTGAGTCTGGAGTTTGTGCTGGAGCTGGAGGTGTTTTGGAATGGAAAAGAATTTCACTTTCCTTTGTTGATGCCTGTAACATGCTAGGGCTTATTTTTGGGCTAGAAGCGTGATTGGTGAGTACATGGTAGTATTTGTTGTCCAGATTCCTAAAGGGGTCATGAATTGCCTTATTATTTTGTACTGTTCTCTTTTATTATTTTGTACTGATCTGCTTATATTGTTATTTTTACGTAAAAAAAAATCATAATTTAGAAGTAACAGGCTGTTTTCTGTCCTGTTTTTAACCCCCCCTCATCAGAGCGCTCTGTTTGAATAAGTGTGGTGGATTGTAGATTCAGAAGCAAACACCCACTGCTGTGATTGGCTAACAGTTTTGCAGTTTTTCATAAATTATTCTGCTGTGATTTAGATCAAAAACGCATAAATACATATGAAAACTGCCTGTAGTCACACTTGTGTGGTGCGACATTACTGTTGAATCCAATATAGTCGGCACAGCATTGTCTATTAGTTTCAATCTTTCTGTAAATCCTGTGTTAAATTACGCCTTGTTTGTAAACGAATTTTGATTTATATTCATTTATTTTAATTAAAAATAAAGTTTATTCACTCTTTCCTAAAGTTGGGATCAGAAGGACGGCAGTGCAAAGACTGTTTTTTTCACAACTTGGCACTGTACAGCATCTTGTTTTCTTTGGAGCTTTATTGTTTGATTTCTGCATAGACCTGCATTCGACTCTTTCGTTATTTACCTCCTGTGTGCGAAAATTGGTGGGCGGGGATAAACAGGTAGTGATGTAGGCAGTCATGGCCTAATGGTTAGAGAGTCGGGCTTGCAACCCAAAGGTCTCTGGTTCAATTCCCGCACCAGCAGGAATTGAAGGTGGGGATTGTGAATGAACAGTGAATCAACACCTTTAATACCATGACTGAAAGGCCCTTGAGCAAGGCACTGAACCCCCAGTTCCTCCCCGGGTGTGTGTTCACAGCGTGTGTGAGCGTGTGTGAGCGTGTGTGTACGTCTGTGTGCGTGTGTGTGCACTCGTGATGGGTTAAATGCAGAGGACCAATTTCGAGTATGGGTATTTTCACCATAAGTTAAAATACGTGGTCACTTTCTTTTATTGATTTTCTTCAGTGGAGGCAGTTTTTAGCCACACTATTACGTCATAGAGTGGCATATTACACAACCTGTTGTATTGGCAGATCGGCTTTAATATGTGACCCTGGACCACAAAACCAGTCATATGGGTCAATTTTTTTGAAACTGAGATTTAGGGTGTGTTCACACTTGTAGTTCAGTTCGTTTGGTTTATTTGGTCCGGACCAACAAGGAAAATGATACATTTGGTCCTGGTCCGTTTGGCATTCACACTGGCATTTTTGACAGCAAACCTAATGATACTGAACCTAAAAGCATAGTGATACATTCACAACCTGATTGGTCGGGTTGAATGACATATATTTCGTGACGGAACTCACTGAACACTCCAAACAAAAAGAAGAGACGTGTTCGACTTAAAGCGGTGCTGCATGTATTACATCAAAGTACTCATTCACTGATCGGTCTGCTCATCGCCGCTTTAAGTCGACAACGCAATGCCAACTGCTGGACTAAGCTTGTTCCCTTTGTGAAATCACGTTGCATAGCGTTGCATCTTGTCATTATTTCCTGATTTTGGTTAGTTTAGAAGTATTTGGTCCGTGTTGCGTTCATATATCATTCAAACCGCACCATAGTTCATTTGGAAGTGGGCCGAGACCCATCTTTTTTGCGGCCTCGGTCCACTTGTTTGATGCGCACCAGGGTTCGGATGGCAGTGTTCACACTTACTCAAACGAACCGCACTAACAGAGCAATCGCACCAGGGTTCGTTTTAATCAAACCAAACAGGACAAGTGTGAACACACACTTTTACATCAAATAAAACTTAAAAAATAAACTTTCCATTTATGTGTGGTTTGTTAGGATAGCACAATATTTGGCCGAGATAAATCTATTTAAAAATCTAGAATCGTCTCGGTTACGTATGTAGCCTTAATTCCCTGAAGGAGTCAATGGAGACGTCACGCCAGTAATGACCGAATGAAAGGGAACTGAGATTGCCAAAAAAAAAAATAAATAAATCAAAATATTGAGAAAATCACCTTTAAAGTTGTCCAACTGAAGTTCTTAGCAATGCATATTACTAATCAAAAATTAAGTTTTGATATATTTATGGTAGTACTTTTACAAAATATCTTCATGGAACATGATCTTTGCTTAATATCCCAATGATTTTGGGCATAAAAGAAAAATTGATAATTTTGACCCATACAATGTATTGTAGCAATGGCTGTTGCTACAGATATTCCTGTGCTACTTATTACTAGTTTTGTGGTCCAGGGTCACATTTAAGCTGTTTTTAGACTTAACGTAAGACAATTTTGAGCTACGAAGCTTACAGGATGTACAATGACCTCTTATTTGTCAAAAGATCAAGGGAATTTTGGTTTCTCAGTTAATGACCCCTTTTTTGACTTTTGCAGCTGGTTTAGGAAACTATAGTAATTTTCTGAATTAGACCCCATTTATAACTGGAAGACTGCCTACTCACATGTCCGTCAATCATTATACTAAAACAAAGGTTAAACACCGCTTATCTCCTGCGTTTAAGCAAAGAATTTTGGTTTACTTTTTAGCAAAAAGTGTTTATAAGATATACTGTTTATAAGGTTATTTGTAATTTTTAGTAAAGGTAAATGAAATAGTTTATTTTAAGGCTCTTTTCTGGTAAATGTATAGGTTTAAATCATTTCTTTGTAAGGATCTTTTTAGGTGCTTAAGTGCATTTTAATAAAAATCATTTTACATTTTTAAGTGCTAGAAAAGGTATCTTTAAGTCAATTTAGTCAATTCTAATGTGTAATGGTTCTCCTCACTGATGTGAGATTGCTAAGCAGGAAAATCTCTTGTGAAAATGCTTTCATTTGTTTTCATTCGCTTTTCGTTTGTGCATCGGGTGTTGGGTGTTACAAGTTCCCTGGTGGGCACATGTTGTTAAAGGCCAATATCTAAATTTGGTTTAGGTCTCTGAGCAATGAATCCATATTCCTCTGAGTTGAGAAATGACCTTTAACTTGAAAGAGAAAAACAGAAAAACTACTTGTTGTTCTACTGAGGTGGAAAATCTCACGTCGTCCTTACTAAATCATTCATCGTCATGAGTGAATGAGTTCATAAGATCCGCTTCAGGGAAAATAACATTGCTCTTTTAGAAACAGACAATCAGAACAAAGTGAATGAAACAGCATTTTTATGTTAAGAGAACATATTCAACTATAGTTCTGTCATATTTTATGCAGTCCTCTCTGGAATAGTCTTTAGCAGCTAGCTCTTGTTTACCATCAGCTTGCTTTGCTCTGCTGATTTGGATCTTTTCTAAAGATCAGCGGGTAAAACTGGAGTGAAAGATTGGCACTGTGGTGCCAGAGGGATTAGTCGGGCTCGATGGCAAAGACTGGCACCCACAGCGCTGGAACATTTCAGCTGCTCTCTGTGCCACCCCGCTGTGTCTGGGAGTTTGGATGGAAACACAAGGTGCCAGGATCTTGCTGCTCGGACAGTCACAATTCACTGCAGCAGGGGGTGTGCTAGGAGAATTGTTGGGGGGCTTAAAGAGTATTTAATATAAATAAATAAATGTACATAAAACATTTTATTTCTAGGTTAAAAAAACTTGAAATAAACTGCATGCTTGTCCAAATGCCAGATTTCTCAATTCATTTTTTCCTCTCATTCTTACATCATGAGTACAGACTTTAGAAATGAACTATATACTGGTACCAACTTTTGCATGCCCATTTCCTCTTTTTAAATGTACATTTCCTTGCCTTTATCTAATTTTTCACAATTTTATCACAATTTAAAACCACTGCTTAATGCACTATTAAAAATAAACGTTCCAAAAGGGGTTTCTTTTGTATTTTCATTTCGGGTTTCCGAAAACCCTTTTAAGGCCATTTTAATAATAATCCAAAGAACCGTTTTCCACTGTAAAGAACCTTTGCGCAATGGAAAGTTTCCATGAAACTAAAGGTTCTTCATGGAACCATCAATGAAAATAAACATTTATGTTTAAGACTTTGTAATATTTAGCCAGTCTCTGCCTAAATTCACTAGCATTTAAGACAAGCGAATTTAGTTTAAGGCTACATCTACATTAATCCAGATATATGTAAAAACAGTGTTTTTGTTTTAAAACGCTCTCAGTCCACATTACCATTTTCAAGCATATTCCATAAGTTTCTCATCCACACTGAAATGTCGGAAAACGTTAAATTCGCCTTACTGTGAATGTGTAAAACCTCATAAAAGCTCACTGAGAAGATACAGACAGAACAGACATGTTAAGTCTTCATGTAATTCTTCTTTCAGGATCTTTTTATTTATGGAAATATCTCATCGTTCGCATCCAGGTCGCACTCACTCCCCATTATATGTGAACTTGGACCACAGAATCAGTCATAAGGGTCAATTTTTTTTAAACTGAGATGTATACATCATGAATAAATAAGCTTTCTATTGATGTATGGTTTGTTAGAATAGGACAATATTTGGCCGAGATACAACTATTTGAAAATCTGGAATCTGAGTGTGCCAAAAAATCTAAATACTGAGAAAAGTTGTCCAAACAAAGTTCTTACTAATGCATATTACTAATGAAAAATTAAGTTTTGATACATCTAAATTTACAAAATATCTTCATGGAACATATTTACGTAATATCTTAATGATTTTTGGCATAAAAAAGTCAATAATTTTGACCCATACAATGTATTGTTTGCTATTGCTAGAAATATACTCATGCTACTTATGACTGGTTTTGTGGTCCAGGGTCACATATGTTTGATCTAAAATGCAACTGACCTCATGTTTTGCTGCAGACAACAGTTGTGAGTACATGACATGAGTCATCTTTGCAGGACTGTAATATGAAGGGTACAAAGTGTACAAAGTAACATATCATTAGCAAAAGTGTGAAAGTGAATAGAACATAAACACAATACTGGTATAAAACATAGATTTCTATTTTTGCAAAATACGTCACATCGTTGCCAAAAGTCTTTGCTTTCACAATGCATACTACAATGTGAAAATGCCAGTTTTACAAAAATTATCCAATTTGGAGAGCGTTTTTTAAAAAGCTCTGTTTTCCTTGACAAAAATGCCATTTTGGTGTGCACAGAAGGCCAAAACGTTTTAGTGTGAATAAGGCCTAAATGTGTTATTTTTCAGCACAACACTATTATGAAGGAGTTAAATCTAGCAGAAAACTATCAGGGAGCCTATCTTCCTTAAAAGCCTCACAATTCAGCAGTGTTTTTTCCACAGCTAGGCATTTTAGATATCTTTATGAAACATTTTTATTTTTAATCTGGGGCATCTTAGAGTCTAATATGAGATTGTGGTTTAGGGAAGGTCATCCAGTGGGTAAAGCACTAGTTGCTGCGGCCACTAATGCAATCGTTCATTTCAGCCTCGATCCTGGTCAGATCCCCTCATCAAGGCCGGCTTCTTAGCTTGCAGAAAGTGACACTTTATTGACTGCCCATCGACCGCTAAGCTGCTGGAGATGTTTTTTTTTTCTGTCTCTTTCTCTCTGTCCCTTTGTGTTTTTTGTCTTTCTCAGTCTCTGTTTATGTCTCTCACCCTTCATCTGTTTTTGAACGCTTTCCGTCATTGTCACTTTGTTGTTTTGTTTCTTTCACCGTGCCATATACCACAAATGCCATTTGATGCTTTCTCGTCATTAGGGTTGGGTATCGTTTAAAAATGTCCGATATCGATGCCCATACCTTGACTTGCTTGACTTACTTTTTTCGTCAATTTTATTAAATCAGTTTTAAGATTACATTATCTCAAAATATTTTTTTTCATTTTAATTTTTTCGTCAGCGTTAACTCTTGACGGAGGGCGTGTCTGAAGCTTCACGCTGATTGGCCAGGTCTGCACCGAACGGGATTGGCTAGCGTCTACACTAGTATATAAATGAGAAGTGTTAACGCTGACGCCCCGTGTGAACGCCAGGCTTATTGGCACACTAATGTTGACTAGATTATCGAAGTTTGGTACCGAGCGACAAGAGGTTTTTCGCTACTCAGTGGTATTGAGGCGTTTCAGTCTGTGCCTAAAAAGTATCGAACTCGATATCCAGCCCTACTCGTCATTCTCATCTCTTCATCTCTTTCCTTCCCCTGCACTCTTCTTGCATTATATATCTGAGAGCAGCTCCATCATGAGTGTTATTATGAGTGCCATCAAGGGCAGATCATAGTCAGAGATCAGCACACGTGTTGGTTTGTGTGTGAATATAAGAATCTCTGAACCTCACTTCTCATGAGAGAAAAATAGAGAGTTTTAGAAATGGTACAGGTGTATCAAATGCAAGTGAAATGGTGTGTATGTACTGAGTGTATGTCTAGTATATGTGATTCAATCTTTCTGAGTGCTGTGTTAAATGTCTGTGTGTTTATTTTACACAGTTGACCATTGTGCAGTGTAATGACCCTGAGTGAAACCGATTCGTAGATCTTCTGCTGGGTCTTTTAGCGCTCAATGGAAGACTTTCAGCAAGTAGCACTTAATCTGGTCAAAGCTGGGAAAAATGAAGTTTTAAGCCCTAATTCCTTTCCTAATTCTTCTTCCCTAATCCTTCGAAGAAGGGCAGCCGGTTTCGGGCCTCCTTTCCTGAGTTTCACACATCGACTCTTACTTCTCTTGCCAATTCAAACCCTCAACTGGCTTTCAAAGTACTCTCCAAAAGCTGTCAACCAGTGGAAGAAAAGGGCCTCGGGAGCACTCCACAAAATTAGACACCTTCGCTCTGCGCCACCGTCGTCAGCGGATTGCTGTAATTACATGCGCAAATGGGTCATTGGCAAGGTCTTCTATGCTGTCAGGTGTGGATAGAAGAGGCAATGTGCCAAAGGGGGCTTTACGACATGCGTTTCCCAATGGGTCCGGGACACTCAAACAGCCATATTTGTGTGAAGCAGGCTTTAATGGACCCAATGTGGTGAAGGCTTAGTTGATAACCACATAATTACAGCGTTAAGAGCCTGGAACCATATTTATTGGACAAGTTTGCAGGTCATATGGCAAAATTTACATCCTTACAAAATGCTGTCAATATTAGCGCATTAACAGAGGCCATTATATTTTCCAATCAAAAATATTTAACTCATTTAACACAGGGGCGGAGTTAGGGTTGGCCACCCCACTCACAACTGCTGCTTCTGTCTCTTTTTTTCTTTACAAGAATTGCGTTCATTTAGACAGAAGATTTCAAACTGGAGACTTTTCAGATGCGCGCACCACTTTGTCTCAGCGCCAGGTGCTAGTCAAACAAGTGTGGAAACGGTACAGGTGACGAGGGAGCTTCAGTAGAACAACAGTGAACTGCGGTCATATGAGATGTTGTCAGACCATATGTCAATAAAATCTCATTTTCCTGTCCTGTCAGCTGTTATACTTTGCTCGTAGCACTTGTACTTCAATTGCATGCACAAATGCAGCGGCTCGTGCTGTAGCCTGTATCGTTTCATATTAAAGCGTCAATGAAACTACAAACATGCGTGTCAGATCCAGTTCAGCAGTGGCAGCTCTTAAAGTGATAGCAGCCAAATAAGCTAATAACCCAGCTGCTCTAATGTCTATTAATCAGAGAACAAAAGAAAAAAGAGGAAATCAATAACTTTTGTAGCTTTAAGGATTCATCTATATTTAATTTAGAATTTAGTGTTTGATAACTTTATTCAATTTCTCTATATTTTCTACTTGCTGAAGGGCACAGATAAATAATGGGTTTATGTGATCACTTAAATTAGCAGCTGTTAAGTCTGATAAATGTTAAAATTGATAGCTCTCAATTATACTGTAATGTTGAATGGCTATAATCAGTGGTTAAATATTAGGAAAAAAAGAACAGCTTCCTGAAGACATCAGTAGTGTTGGTATCAGTGATACTCACCTTCATTCATAAAAAGATGCCATTAAACAAATATTAAAAATATACTGTCTTTATGTTGTTTCTACATTCATTTAAAGATTGAATGTGAAATTCCGTGTGATTCTATTTAAAAACTTTAATGTTAGGTGGGATTAATTGTGATTAATTTCAGAAAAAAAATGTTTCTAAAAATTTTTTATTTCTTTTTTTTTGATCGATTTAGACATAAATTACATTTTCTGGAGGAAATTTTAAAAAATATGTTAGAGTATCCAACTAGAAATTATTCATCCAAAATATAAGTAATCAAGAAAGTAAAATAAGTGAAAAAATAATGAGTACTTCAAATTTAAATTAGTTGCCAACAGTGATATTAAAAAAAAGGTTTTGTTTTGGGGGGAAAATTGTATTTAATTAATTAAAAACAATAAGATTTAAAAATAACATTGTACTCATAGGTTAGAAACCAATTTGAAAAGTAACAATTTGCAATGTTCAAGTAGTGTTTTTATTTAGCAGGCAAATTTGATTGAGATATAGTTGATTACTAATGCACATCCTTAATTTTGTGGCACAAACACTTTGTGACAAACAGCACCATATAAAATACCAAAGGCAATGCGTTGAAACAGAACACCCGTAGAGTCATTCCATACATTTCGAAATCATTGCCAGAAAAAAAACTCACATTACCGCAATACAAAAGGAGGAAAAAGACAATTTTCATCACTCTGGAGATTCTCTTGAGAAAATAAGATGATTCTGTGGCTCATGCATAGAACTTAAATGTCACATTCACCATGTAGAAGCGGCATCATTAGCTCATGGAGATCAGTGGAAATCCAAAGATCCTCTTTCAAGCTATCATCTTTCCGCTGTAAGCATTGTGCTTCCTACATTCTCTATTGATTCAAAGATGTAATGTGTCCTCTCCATCTGTGGAGATTCACTTGACCTTTGTGTCCCTTAAGAGCTCAGCGTGTTCTTGTATGGTGGTTCTCTTCTGGGAGTTAGAATGTAGGCTTTTCTTTCACTACATGTTTGGTTTTTTTATAGTAGGCTAATACAACATTGCATTGTAGTATCATTGTATCTTCAAAAATAATATACATGATATCAGAGCTTTCTCTTTAAGCATCTGCTTAACTGTGATGTTCTAAACTGCTTCCATTTCGCAAATGGTGCAAGTGTGTGTGTTAATCTGAGCTGCTTTTTACTAGATGACCCTGGAATTACAATATCATCCATCCATTCATTCATTGCGTGCATTGCAATGAATGCCACTCAAAAGAATCAAGTGGAAATCATTTCCATCTCAGGCTCATATATGAAACAAAACCATTTGTCTCAGGGAATTTTGTGCAAATGGGGTAAAACAAAACAATGTACTTTATAGAACAATCATATTTATGAGGAAAGCTAAGTTAGATAATATCTGTTGGATAATAGGACTCTTGAGGTTTTTGATAAATATGTCTTTTTAAAACTCAATTATGCGCTAAAACATAAACACAAAATAAGAAATGATAATGGGGCAAATAAAGTGTTTATTTATTAATCTTTTTATTTTTATGATATATTTTTTATATATCTGTTGCCTTTTCACACGTTGTGGAAAACAGATATTTTGGACACAAATTAAGAATTTGTTCTTACTACTTCTTAATTTGTTCCAACAATTTAACTTAAACTAAGAAACATGTTTTTCATATAATTAAAAACAACAATTATAATAGAATTTTTTTACTTGAAAACTAGACTAAATACGGATTGAGAAAATATTTTCTATCTAGCCTCTCGGTGCTATTTTCACTTCACATGTGATCTCAGTTCATATACTGCTTCTTTGACCCAGACTGGAATGCTCCACTCATTCTTGCTATTTGTTGTGAAGGTCAGTTTCCATACACTGTGCAGGAGATGGGTGGCTTCATTCATCATCTGTCTGACAGCCCATGTTGTGCCCTAAATCCACCCCCACCTTTCTCCTTAGTTTCTGCACAAGTAGGTTTGTCCCATTAAGAGCCATTTTCTTGGACACTCACCATCTGTCTTCCGTTCATTTGAGTATCTCCTTTCCTTCCACCATTTAGAGCAAAACCTATTCCTTTGTTCAGTGTGTGCTACATTTTAATGTTTTATAACCTTAAATGTCTTTGTTATACATGAAAAGCACTTTAAAGATTCTTCATTATAAACAACAACAAAAGACTAGATTTTTGTAGCCATTATCCACAAAACGGAGAAGTCAGTCATTGACCTTGGGTTTTCACACACAGCTATTCATAAACAACATCAGAAGCAGGATCTTTGTGGCAGTGGTTGCAGATGAAAACAGAGGGGGTTGGTGATCGACTGTGCTTCTGGTCAGGGAAAATCGATTCAGAGGGTCCGTCTAACCGGGAGATGGAGATAACTGTTACTGCCCCTTTTTCTCCAACACGTTTCTAATTTCCACACCCTTGGGCCCATGCAACCACACCTAAGGGAGAAGCTGGATACTGGGTAATAAGTCATGATGCTGGACAGGATATGCGTTTAGTGCGAAGCTTGATCTATTAGTGCATGCTTGTAAAGTTAATGCTAGCCATTATGTTCACATTAACCAAAAAAAAAATAATAATAGTAATTCTTTAATCACAGTTATGGAAGAAAGTGCTCGATACATCGCTATGACAGTATAGCTTTTTTGAGTAAGTCTTTGAATCATTTTCTCAAGCGATTCATTCAAATCACTGATTTGTTCAGGAATAAAACAGTGACTGTCTTTTAAAGATTAGATTAAAAATTTCCCAATAATTTACTCACCTCCATGTCATCCAGGATGTTCATGTCATTCTTTCCTCAGTCGAAAAGAAATTAAGGTTTTGGAGGAAAACATCCAGGATTTTTCTCCATGTAGTGGGCTGTAATGGGAGCCAATGGGTTGAAGGTCCAAATTGCAGTTTCACTGCAGCTTCAAAGGGCTCTACACAATCCCTCTACACAATCACGTAGTCATGTTGGAAAGGTCACGTGTGATGTAGGTGGACGTACCAACCCAGTGTTTACAAAGTGAACGTGCAAAGAAAGTCAAATGTCCTTTACAAAAAAAGTTAAACCATGATATCAGATCATTTTGAAGTTGAAGGAGAAAATTAGATGGATTTTTTTGCCCTTTGTAGCTAAAAAGTATATGATTTTTTTTTAACTTTCAGCCCTTTCAATTTAGACCTTCAGCCTACTGGCTCCCATTGTCCACTATATGTGGAAAATCCTGGAATGTTTTCCTCAAAAAAGATTTATTTATTTATTTATTTTTGACTGAAGTAAGAAAGATGTGAACATCTTGGATGATATGGGGGTGACTAAATCACCAGGAAATTTTTATTCTGAATCTTTTTTTAAGAGTGAAGCATTGACTCATTCACTCAAGCGATTCATTCAAAATACTCATTCAAGAAATGAAATGACTATGAGTGAATAACTTAATGAGTTATTTACTTAAAAGATTTGTCAGAACACTGAATCATTCAACAATGAAACACAACAGTGGATTTTGTAACATTTTGATGCCAGACTTTTTTTTTTTTTTTTTCCCCACTGGACACAAATGCACAGAATAACCGGCACTACTGTGTCTAAAATGTAAGTTAAACACCTGTGACTTAAACATTGTTCTTTGCACAGAAGTGAAGTATATTTTATTTGTTCTTTTCTATCTTTTCTTACTTTTATCTGCCTACCTTTCTTTTCTCATCTCTGTCTTTGCGGTTTAAGTTTTAAAAATAGCACCTCATAATGGAGGGTCAGGATCCAAAGGGGAACGATGATCCTCCGAGGAGAAGACGTAATTTAAATTCCATGGCGTACGGGATTGCTTTTCCCCGTCCACTGATGAGGGCAGATATGCGATAGCGAGGGGCTTTAAGCTTCGGCTCCTGGGAAGCCTCTATCGCCAGGGAGCAGGAGCGGCAAATCAGAAATCATCATGATGAAATGAGGGGCGAGGCTGAGGAAAGATCAGTGGGGGATTTGAACTTCTCATGAGAGCCAGAGACAAAGACTGAATGAGAATTATGTCTGTCCTCTGTCTCTCCCTCCATCTCTCTCCATCTATTTATGAAGGCTTGCTTGAGTGAAAGAGACAGAGAGACAGACTGTGATTGCCTGCTCGTCTTGACCCAAGTAATATTTGTCAGACCTTCGGTAGCTTATGCTGTCTTTTCTCGTCTTTATGTATCCAAGCAGGGAACGAGGGTTCGGCGGAGAATGGACAGAAAGAGACGTCCACCTGTGACATTTGCCAGTTTGGGGCTGAGTGTGATGTCGATGCTGAAGATGTCTGGTAAGCACAAAAACAGCCTGTAGGAGAACTAATATCACAAAAAATGGTATAAAAGTAAACATGCAATGGCATTATTTTTCTTGAGTGTGTAAATTTAAAGGGATAGTTCACCCGAAAATAAAAATTGTCATTAATTAATCTGTGGAACACAGATTAAGATATTTTTGATGAAATAGAAAACGCAGCTGACATTTTTAAGGCCCAGAAAGGTAGTAAGTACATAGTTAAAATAGTCCATGTGAAATCAGTGGTTCAACTGTAATGTTATAAAGCTATGAGAATGTTTTTTGTGCGCAAAAAACAAAAACAAAAATAGCTTTATTCAACAATTTTTTCTCTTCCGTGTCAGAAAAAAAAAAAAAAACATTTATTTGAAACAGAATTCTTTTTAACATTATAAATTTCTTTACTGTAAATTTTGGTCAATTTAATGCATCCTTGTGAAATAAAAATAGTGATTTCTTAAAATAAAATAAAAAATCCAGAGTCTAAACTTTTGAATTTTTATTGGTTAACTGTTTCTTTGATGTGAATACTTTCTCTGGTCAGTAACAGATGATTATTTTACATTGATTGGTGCTGTCAATAGCAAGATATGGAATATGGGACACTGGGTCAATAATGGATTCATTCACATACTTAAACAAATCTCAGTTCTTTTAATATGAACTTTCAGAACTTGCCCAAAAAAAAGAGCAAGAAACAAGGCCAATTGACCTTTCACAAACTTGATTGACAGGTCGATCTGACCAATCATAAAGCCGAATCTGCCATTTTATCCGACAAACAAATTAGATGAGAGTAGGGCTGGGCGTTATGGGAAAAAAATTATCACAATAATTTTTTTCATATCAGTTGATATCGATAATTATCACAATAAATGTCATATCTTTATTTCATTCAAGTTTAAAATCACATTTTTGCTCCAAAGTGAAAGTAGAAACCAGACCATTAATTTTCCTTAACAAAATAGAAAAAGAAAGAAAAAATAATTTCTGTTATATTGAGTTATATTGTTTTAAATCAATAAACAGGTTTGGGTTGTCTGATGATGATAATAATAATAATAATAATAATATCACTTTTTTTGTCTTTTAGAAATGCACATTTGATAGTAGCTCGAGGATTCAGACGTAATTTTTTGTTTATTATCAATCAGTAGCATTTGTAAAAATTGTAGCAACCTCAGTTTTATATGGTTAAATTTATTCTGACCCAGTTTTTTTTTTTTTATTAAGCATTGGTCTCCCATAGTAGCAAGCATACATTTTAAATCATGATAAACACAATTAAAACCACACATAATGGTACCTTAATACCATGGTAAAAATATAACTACATGGTTTTATAGGTAGCCTATTTGTATGAAAAACGATAGTCTAAAAACATAACAGTATAAATGCACACATGCTATAGATTGATCACAAATACGTTCATACTATAATTATATACCAATACTCCTGTAATAAAATTCAGTGTGAATATCCCACATTGCTGCCACAATACCATGGTGCAGTGAGTGTTACTACAGTAAATCCGTGGTAAATGATGGCAATGTGTAGATTGACTGTCTCAGTCTCGACGTGCTCAGTTTTTCCAGGTGCGTTCACGCCGCAGCGAGATAACAAATGCATCCTCTCTAGTGAGCTCGCACAGTGCGGCAGTTTGAACTTTGGTCCGAGCGGATAAACGGTCTGTGTGGTGCGATTCAAATGAATCGCGCTGTTTCGTTCCGCTTTTGGCACATAAAAATTATATCGAACACTTATTGAACTCTTAATATCGTTTTATCGAGGAAAATTATATCGCAATAATTATCGTTATCGAATTATCACCCAGCCCTAGATGAGAGTAAATTAACTTCGGTAGACTTAAACTCAATAATTGTGTATTGACGTCTCTCCTTGGTTGAAATAAAATACACTCTGATGTTCATTCATGTTTATTTTGTGCTTTAAGTAAATAAGAAAGACGATCGGTTCACAAAGTAGTATTTATTGTTTGAATTTCTTAAAAAACATTTAAAGCTGAGACCTTGTTTTGTACCAGAAGTAACCTGCTCTGTCTGGTCTGTCCATGTGTTGTCAGTTTCACAATGTATTTTTCACTGCATTGATTGTCAGACATGGCAACAGTAACTAAGGAGGGTGGGTTTTTGCGAAGGGTCAATTATGACAGTTGTGTCTTTGCTGATGAATGGCCGCTTAGCTCCAGTGTTCCAGCGCTCCAGCAATGAGAACTCGTTAATATTTAATAAACAAAATAAGCAGAAACCTTCAACATCCACTTTGTTCTTCTAACAACATCTTCATGCTATATTCAATGAGAAATAGTTATCATTTCTAGAGAATCTGTTTGAGTTGTAAACATGTGAAAAAATCATGACTCACATGATATATTTAAAATCCTACCCCGTGGATGTGTAAAGGAGGTTTTCGTTGCCCTGGGCGTCAGTGAACAGCTCAAACTGTCAGCAAGAGTGAAGGAGACTACCCTTTAATCTTAATAGAAGAAGGCCTCACTTCCTCCCTCCTGCCTATCTCTCTCAGGGCGTCTGAAGGGAATTACATGTCGGCCTTGGCAAGACAGCCTGTAGATTCACTAAAGATTCAGCAAGCACTGGCTGGAGAGCTGGGGTGTTTGGAGGCATCAGAATGAAACAGCCCAGCCTCTCCCTCCTCTGAGATATCAGCACGATTTGAGGCATTTATGCCTGAGTCGTAGGGATGGTCCCATGACAGGCCCCTCGCTCTGATACACTTGACTGCAGATGACTCACTCACCTCACTGTTCCTCTACCAAAAAACACTCTACCTCTCTCAGCAGCCCGTCTTTTTTAGTCTCGCTCCATTTTTCCATCTTCCTGCGTCATTTGAAAGGATTACAGAAACAAAAATGAGATGAGAGATTATAAGTAAAATCAATGCTATAAGCTGCATTAATAACATGTCTGTGTGTTTGTGCACTGATTGCGTTTAGTGACAAGCTCCGGATTTGTTTGGCTGTTGTTTAGGATCCTAGTCATTGGGTGTGTGTAACAGAGAGAGAGAGAAGATAGAAATAGTATTGATTTCAGAAAAAGTCGATAAAATAGGACGCATAAAATACCTTGCACACACAAATATTGTGCAGAATAATCTGTTTCAATTACACTAAACTATTTTCAGTTATATTTTTAGTACGGAATGATTTGCTTATTTCAGCCCAGGCACATTGGAAATACGTGCCTCTACATACATTTGTGCAACACCGTAATTAGTACCTTACTGCACATTTTGCAGCAGTTTTAAAATGAAATGTCCAGTGAGTGGCGCTAAAACACACGTTCAATACGTGACCATGGCAAGTTTTTATTATGTTGGTACAGGCATGTATTGCTGCTTTTTATTACGCTGCTTGAGGTACGTATTGCTCCTGTTCAGAATTCAAATGGTGAAGGTTAATGTTTTATCGTGTTGGAAATATCCCCTACACCATACCCAACCGTAAACCTAACCAATAGTGTTAACAAATGCAAAAGTGATATAAAAACACATTTGTTGATGCAGTCATGCTTTTTTAAGTTCCTTATGTGGATTTGAGCTGATTTGTCGAACTGCAGTTTCACAGGGTTCGTACCGGAGCTCTTCATCACTCAAGTGCAACGCCATGTCACGTGAGCTACCGAGCAAACACAAACTCTTGAAAATAAAGGTTACAAAAGGGTGTTTTTGCAGTGATGTGACTGAAGAACCATTTTTGGTTCTCCAAAGAACCTTTCAGTGAACAATGAACCATTTTAAAAAAATCTAAAGAACCTTTTTCGACTATAAAGAAACTTCTGCATTTGAGGTTCTATGGATGTTCAAGGTTCTTCATAGAACCACTGATGCCAATAAAGAATCTTTGTTAAGAGTGTACTGAATAAGAAGAATCATGCATATGAAGCTGTATATGTGACAACACCATTTAGAAGTAGCAGTTTTCAAATCGCGCAGGATGTTAATATTGTTTTGAAGGCATAATATAATATTCTGCAAGTAACTGAGTGAAAATTAGGCTTTATTAATCAAAAGTTTGTGTGTAAATCATACTTTGTGTGAAAAGGAATAAAAGTTGTCAGAGTCCTAGACTCTAGTGGTCATTTCAACTGAAAACTGCAGTGATTCGTACGTATAGGTAAGTTTTTTCAGTTTTGCAGAAACGTATATAGAGAGACGTATTTCCAATGAGCCTATGTTGGCTTATTTCTAATCAACATTTCTCACAACTTGAATTATTTTTACACTAAGTTTGATGGAGTGCGTTTTTTGAATGTCTGGAATTAGAGCAAAATTTGGTCAGTATTGATAAAGAGTATATGAGCAGATAGACAGAAACATAGATATTCTAAACTAGTTATAGTTCACATCTGTCGGTGCAGTGTGAATTAGCCTATAGATAGGCAGACAGATAGACAGTCTTTATTATTATTTTACGTTTTAAAATTGCAGACAGAAAGCAGAAATCGCGATATGGCCTAATGTGCTTATTAAAATTCAAAAGGATATGATTTAATTAAATTAATGTGAGCGCTGCACATTCAAAGAACGTGGCACTGTTGCAGATAGTTGTAAGAATGCATATTGTATCTCCCTCATCTTTTTTAGTGAGCAGTAAAGCATAGACACTTCAAAATAAAAATCCCAGGTTAGTTTAAATGTAAATGTTCTGTATTATGCATAACTTTTTTTTCTGGTTATTACTGATATTTTGGCTGCACAATAAATTGTATCTGGCATTTAATTCAAGGTAAACTCTTGTGACTTCTCTCTGGTCTGCCCTCTCAAAGGAAAGAAAGACTAAATACATTATTTGACACATTTATTATGTCCATTTTACTAATATCAGCACAATCTGTAAGAAATAATCTAAGATTTATTAATTTTGCGGCTCTAAAAAAAGGTCTTATTCTTAAATTTGATTAAAAAACTATGATATTGAAGGAACAATAAGTTGATTATAGTAAATTCTATATACTGAATATGTTCTTACTCTTTCCTTCTGATGATAGCAACCTGGTCTCATGGCAAAAACGTATCTGTGAGAACTTTTTTGCAAAATACGTACCAATAGCTACATATTACTGCAATTTCCAACAGAAATGTCCACTGAGTGGCATTACAAGAGTGTTTGTTTTTTTTCCCAAGAACAGATGAATGTACATATGGTACATTTTATGGTAAAAGCTAGATTGTAAACAGATGTACTGTACAATAATTACTGTTTGTAAATGGTAGGTTTAGGGTTGGGGTAAGTGTAGATGTTAATAAAACACAATCTAATAGGTAACTCTAATGCTCCATGACATTTAAAAAAAAAGTACCATCTGCACTACACCTAAACCTACCCGATATGAACAAAAGCGAATGTGACGTAAAAACACAATCATGCCGTTTCAGCTTGTTTTTTGATCTTTCAGCTCTTTCATCGTGAGTCATGTTTTTTCACGAGATTCGTACCCAAGAATTCCACATCCTAAGTCGAACTCCATGCCGGATGAGCTACCGGGCAAGCTAGTTACAGCTAGTTGTGCTTTGACAATTTATACTACTACCCAGTTGTTTACACCTGCCCTAACCTTAAACCATTCTTAAAAAAAACAGTGTTGGTAGCATCATTTGTCAGAACACCAGAAAGCGAAACATTTGGAGCTGTAATCATAACTGTGTATGAAAACAGTTACAAGTGCTCACTGTTTTACCACCTCTAGTGTTCATTTCTTTTGGAAACTGCAGTGATATGTACTTACTGGTATGTATTTCGCGTCTCGTGAAAAAGTTCCCCCAGGTACATTTTTGCCATGAGCGTTCCAGGGAGAAACCAGCAGAGTTTACGTAAAAATTATTATATGCAAAATACAGAACATTTTATTTTAAATAAGCTCAAAATATACCAGCTCTCTTATTTTGATGGATAGATGGATGCAATAAATATCAAGTTAAATCACCATATTTTAAAGCTGAACCCTAAAACATCCACTTAATCGGCTAGTTCTGGGACTCACTAAGTTAACACTAGGGTTGGGTCGATAGACGATGTCATCGTCCATCGCCGATGGCCGATAGACCTCACGATGCTGAGCCGGCATCGCGATCCTCCGCCCCGCCCCACCCCGCCCCCGCCGCAGCAGCAACCCGCTCGCAACCCACAGTGATGATGACACTGGCATAGAGGTCTTCACGGAGGACCCGAGACCCGAGGACCCGACCCGGGACCCGTACGGTTTCGGGTCTATATTTGAAATGGCCAGCCGGGTCCGGGTCGGGTCCCAATCTATTACCTCGGGTCCCGGGTCTGTTTAACATTTGTGTGTAGCCTAATACCCGAATCGATCGGAGAACATCGCACCCGCCAGTGATCAGTGTCGGTCAGCACTTTGCGTGTGTTTTGTAACTTTCAACTTGTAAAATTAGGATGAGAAAAGTGTGAGCGGGAAATAAGGTGGGGGGAAAAACATGCGTGACGCGAAGTTAATGTTAGTACTGCAAGCGGACGATATCAAGCTGTCTC
>JAHKKF010535811.1:31841-63487 GCA_019740295.1 Labeo calbasu | reverse complement strand
TAAATATAATCAAGTAATCTGATTATCAGATTATCGAAAATTTGTAATATAATAGATTACGTTATGAACTACAATTTTTAAGTAATTTGTAATCAGTAATGGTAAATTTCTAAGTAATCTTCCCAGCTCTGTTCTTAAATTATATTATCCACCTTTTTCTTGTGTAATAAGTTTCTTCGTGTAATAATAGTGGCTGGGGCCATTTGTAAATTTTATGGGTCTGGCTCCGGGTCTCATCTGCGTCCTGATATTTTTAGCTGTACAAAATGCTTGTTTTGCTGCTTGATATTGCAAATTGATGTGTCTTACCAACGTTGTTATTCTTCTCGTTATTTTCCTATAGCGGATAATGAACCGGAAGTCAGTTTATTTTGTTACTTTACGCAAATTGATACTGTGAACTTTAAAATATTTTTAAATATTTTTTATGTTTTTGTTTAATGATTTTCTTTTTTGCTTGTTTCTGGTTCATCTAAACATTATAAATGTATTATTTAGTACTACTTTGTAAAACATTTACATATCAACCACTGTGTTTTACTGTTTTTCTGTTCCACACGGGATCGGTTCTGTTTGGCGCAGAAGGTGACAGCAGGTGGAGCGCGCTCGTCTCCGCTTTTTTGCGCGCTCACTACACTACCCGTCATCCCGCGTGCGGCTCGCTCATGTATATTTATGAGGCGTTTCTGCAGTGAGGCGGCTGGATATTATTGATGTCTTGCTGAGGAGGTGGTGGCTTCTGCTCGGTGAAGAAAAAAGCTCCTGATTTTAGTTTTCCAGAACGCACCCGCCTTCGCTTGCGCAAACCCGCGTCTCGATGCAGAGGCTGGTCGCGCGTCCCTGATGGCAGCCAGCGCGCAAGAGGATGTGTGTGCGCCCGAAAATCGGGTTTAACTTGGGATTTAACTCGTGTATCGTATAATTTGGGATATATATGATTTAACCGCGATTTTCTGAACCGAATGGATGCGGGAATGATGCCTCACAGTGTCGGGATTTCCTTCCTGTGCCTCTTTGTAGCGGTGATGAGCTCTGTGATACATACCAGCATCTCGCAGCCTCATTACGGTAAGGGTGTATTTTTATATATTTGATAATGAAACTAAATAATTACGGCGTGTTTTTTTTTACCATATTACTGTCGTATTTTACTCTCACCGCATTCGTTTGAAATGATGTAAACAACTATAATATGTATGTAACGGCAAAGCTGAGGCGTGATTTATCATTATCTGTCGTTTCTAAACAGAATACCATGTCCAATTTCATACATCTAACTCGAAAATCTATAGGTGTTAAAAATATACCGCCGTGTTTTTGTTATGCTAGGAGACGCCTTGGTAAAGACGAGGGCTCGACGTGATGACGCCAGGTTCCTCGGGAGAGAGAACACGGTACCGGTCCGGTTAGTGTACCAAATGGACGGAGACAGCCAGGCCGCTCATGATGTTCTCAACACATGGGTCCAAATGAGCTCTGACAGTAAACAGGTGTGTATTTTCATCTCATGTTCGAATGTCATCTGTGTGTCACAAGGATGCTCTCTCCTCCCGTTGCCATTGGAGACACGCTGCTCTTCGAATGATGTTTATGTTTTTCTCTTTTACTCTCCTTCCGACTCTTATAGTCAGACTCTGGGTGGTCTGAAAGCGCTGTGAAGTTAATTCCAGTCATTTAAGGGTGATCTAATGAAGCAAAACAGCACATTTCACCGGAAGATGCTGCTGATGCTTAGGCCTCCTGAGGCATCTCTTGGCATCACAGCTTTGGAAACACAAAGGACACAGAAAGAACAAATGAGCTGCTCATGTGTTAGAGTATTATCAGCGTAAATAAATATTGCATTGTTCTTTTTTACATTATTATATTTTACAGAAATACCAAAGAATGATAAATGACATAACTGCATCCATTATTCAGCAAAACACTGAATCAGGGACTCAAAACCTGCGCCATGATGATAAAAGGAAAACAATAAACTGGCAAATGTACTTTGTATTTGGTTTCTCCATTGAGCGTGTAATGCTATTAGAGGTTTATGGACATGCCATTTCTTTTGTTCTTTCTTTGCCTGGTTTGAAAGATAATGCATAAGATGCTTTGAGTGAGCCATTACATTAACTCATGAATAAAAATAAAATTGATATATTTAACCAGTAAAAAGTTTTTAGATTTAAAGAGATATTTCCTCCCGTAAATATATCAAAACTTAATTTTTGATTAGTAATATGCATTGCTAAGGACTTCATTTGGACAGCTTTAAAGGCGATTTTCTCAATATTTCGATTTTTTTGCACCCTCAGATTCCAGATTTTCAAATAGTTGTATCTCAGCCAAATTTTGTCCTATCCTAACAAACCAATGAAAAGCTTATTTATTCAGCTTTCAGATGATGTAGAAATCTAAATTTAAAAAATTGACCCTTATGACCGGTTTTGTGGTCCAGGGTCACATATATTCAGTTGAATTTTAAGCAGCTATTACTTCATTACAGCTTCACATGATCCTTCAGAAAATATGCTGATTAGAATGATTTTTGAGCACAAGCTCAAGCTTTTTGTCCATCCTGACTGCTCAGGTACTTTATTGCTCATACTTTACATGACTGAATAATTCTCAAAGGCATAAATATGCAATCGCTCGTGGCCTTGTTACTGTAACGAGTCTTTTTGACCCGTTAGAATGACTGTACATGTGTCCCGACGTCGCTGTTTTGTGCTTCAGGCTGTGTGTGCACGTGTACGGCTTAACCCTTTGTCTGACATGTGCAGCTGAGCTAAGTATAATTCAAGCGAAGGCTTTTTCATCATGCCTTTGCATAGTATTGATTTAATCGTTGTGGTGTTATTTATGGTGCTAGATTAGAAGCATATGCCAATGAAATATGTTTTTACATTAATACGTTCAACCACAGTCATTCAGGTCTGTTTTTAGCTCCACGTTTGGCTTACAATTAAATCTTTTTGAAGACTGAAGACAGTTATTTATAGATACTCACTGATGCCTGAAAAAACAAACAAAGATGAGCTTGCTAATTTTAGATCTTCTTTATTTAACACAAAACGTAGATCAGAAGTTGAGCAGTTTAAAACGATAATATGATGAAACGGCAATCGATGATGCCAAAGGCATAATGGGCAGAAAGCTGCAGCCTTCTCATCTTACACAGTTTCTAGAAAACACTCTGAATCTCTTTATTAGATTTGTGTGTTATTGTGCATCTTGTTTAGACGTGACGCACAAATACACACTCATCCGAGGGGCAGTAGATGGATGTGGGTGTGTCTCGGGGAGGGTAGCTTCATTCAGGGGGTCACTGATGGGTGAAGTGTAGAGGTTCTCCCCCTCTGTATTACTTCCACCCCTTCGTTCTCCTTCTATTTTATTGATAACTAGACTGGTTTAGAGAGAGGTGTGTTCCCTTGGGGGTGTTAGACTCCCCTCACCTCCCTCGTATGCTTCTATTTCTGCCCTCTCTGCCCTCCCTCACACACACACATCCACTCACAAGCCTAGAGAACAATGCGCTGCAACCCAAAAGCTTCGCTTTCCCCTGAGGGGGTGTTATACGGCCCTGGCCATATGGGCCCCAAGCAGGCAGTGAATTAACCATCAGCGAACACACACACACACCCACACAGCCACCAGTCCTGCACATCAAAGTGTACCCGTGATGAATTAAAAAAAAGCAATTAGCGCATCTAATTTTACTTCTCTCTCCCGACACACCAAATATGTTCTAATTTTTACAGTTTTTATTGTCTCAGCTCATGTGTGGCACTTTGAGATTTTCCTTTTGAAATAAATATGCACTTTTGATTAGCAAGAATGCATTAAATTGATCGTAAAGTGACTGTAAAGACATTTATAATTTTAATTTCTACTTCAAATAAATGTTTTTGTTACTTTTCTATTCAAAGAATCCTAAAAAAACAATGTATCATGGATTCCACAAAGGTATTAAGCAGCACAGCTGTTTTCAGCATTGATAATAATAAGAAATGTTTCTTTAGTGCAAATCAGAATATTAGAATGATTTCTGAAGGATCATGTGATGCTAGCTACACTACCAGTCAAAAGTTTTTGAAGAGAGATTTTTAATGTTTTTTTTTTTTAAAGAAGTCTCTTCTGATCACCAAGCCTGCATTTATTTGATTCAAAATACAGCAAAAGCAGTAATATTGTAAAATATTTTTGCTATTTAAAATAACTGCTCTCTATTTGAATATATTTTAAAATGTAATTTATTCCTGTGATCAAAGCTACAGTCTTTAGTGTCACATGATCCTTCAGAAATCATTCTAATATGCTGATTTGCTGTTCAAAGATCAACATTGATCTGAAATGGAAAACTTTTGTAACATTATATACTATACCATTCAAAAGCTTGGAGTCAGTATTTTTTTGGGGGGGAAAGAAATTATAGAAATTAATAGTTTTATTTAGCAAGGATGCTTTAAATTGATCAAATGTCATGATAAAGACATTTTTAATGTTACAAGACATTTATAATGTTAAAAGATATACATTTCAGATAAACACTGTTTTTCTGAACTTTCTATTCATTAAAGAAACCTGAAAAAGTTGTACTCAGCTGTTTTCAGCATAATAATAATAAATGTTTTTTAGAGCAGCAAATCAGAGTATTAGAATCATTTCTGAAGGATGTGACTGGAGTAATGATGCTTTGAAATCACAGGAATAATTTGTATTTTAAAATATATTCAAATAGAAAACAGTTATTTTAAACAGTAATACAGTTTTACATTTTTTGCTGTACTTTGGATCAAATAAATGCAGGCTTGGTGAGCAGAAGAGACTTTAAAATATCTTACTGTTCAAAAACTTTTAACTGGTAGCGTACATTTAAATTGGATTGAAAGGGTGATGTTGACCTGAAAGAATCAAATCAATAGGAAAAAAAAAACTATACATTTAAACACTAAATTACAACATCTTCTTAATCAGATTCTGTAAAACTGTTAGAATCTGAAATTGGATTGAATTTACTGTGACTGCAGATGACTGCATATAAACATACTTACTGAGCACTTACTGAGCTTCTTCCAAAACACTGAATATGTTCTAATTTTACTGTTTTTATTGTCTGAGCTCATATGTGGCATCCTAAGAGATGAGAGTGATCTTGTTTTGTCTCTTTTACAGAACCACATGGCTCAGGCTAGCTTCCAGGTGCAGGCCTTCGGACAGACCTTCATTTTAGACGTGGAACTGAACCAGTGAGTATATGCTTTCGGGATGTCATGTAGCTGTTTGAGTTTTGAAAAGCAGTGGAAAAATGCAGTGTGTGTGTTTCTACAGTGTGTGAGATATGACTAATGCCCATCAGATCTATTTGCAAAGGGTTTTATGTTGCTGCTGATGGACTGCATGATCATAATGGCTGATGATTTATGCTGAAGGATTGGGAAAGACCCAACCACTCTATTGATCAAGGCATCTGCCACGCTCTCTTCCCCTCTCTCTCACTCTCTTTCTCTCTCTCTCTCTTTTTGTCAGGATTCCCTATATTACATATTGTCTTAATACTTAAAAACATTACTGTTTGCACTATATGCCTGTTCTCATTTGACTGGTCCTGTAGTAGCAGTTTTAACATTTTGTGATTGTTTTTAATTTGAAGCCATAAAGCCATAATGCATTTGCTAATATTATGCTGTCATGAAAACAAGGTCACATTCCAAACTGAAATGGGAAAATATTTTTAAGATTTCTTGCATTTTTTACATTATTTATATTGTGCAATTTAGCACCCTCCACCCCCTAAATCCTCATTATCATAATGTTTTTTTTGTAATTCTCATTACTCTCATGTGTGATTCTCATTCAGTTCCCTTTACTGTAAAGGGCATACTGAATTATTTTGTACTATTTGTTCTTGCATGCAATGAGAATTATGCTTCCCACTACTACTACTAATAATTTTTTAAATAATTAATTTGAAAAATTATGAAACACTACATATGAAAATGTCACAATGCAAACAAATCTTTAGCGTCCTAAAATAGGCTTAATATTATATTTACAAAAATATAATTAATTCTTTAAACTTCTGTCAATGAATTCTGTTTTTGTTAGCATAAATTAGAGTATAGAAAATATTGCCATGATGAATAAATACTAAACTATTTTATACTATTTTTCTTGCATGCATTGAGAATAATGCTTCATTACGAGTTAGTTTTAAATAATTAATTTTAAATTATGAAACATTAGATATAAAAAAAAGTCACAATGCAAACAAATCTTTAGCGTCTTAAAACAAGCTTGATATTATATTTGCAAAAAATATACTTAATTCTGTAAAATTTGGTTGATTTTGGGCTGACATGTTCTTGACAGGTTTTATGAGATTCACCCTAGTCCTATAATCAATATTTGTGACCTTGGACCACAAAATATTTGTAGTAATAGCCAAAAATACATAAAAAATTATAATAAAAATTATAGATTTTTCTTTTATGCCAAAAATCATTAGGATATCAAGTAAAGATCATGTTCCATGGAGATATTTTACAAATTTTCTACCTTAAATATATCAAAACATAATTTTACTTTATTTGGACAACTTTAAAGGCAATTTTCTTTCTTTCTTTTTTTGTTTTTTGTTTTTTTTTGCACCCTCACATTCCAGAATTTATAGTAGTTGTATCTCGACCAAATATTGTCATATCCTAACAAACCATACATCAATGGAAAGTTTATTTATTCAGCTTTCATAAATGCATAAATATCAATTTCAAAAAATTGACACTTATAACTGGTTTTGTGGTCCAGGGTCGCATTTATCTGTAGAGGGTGATTTAGCTGATATTACTTAAAAAGTACTCATTGAAAAACGGAACTATAATTGCTTCATTTCTTATTTTCTTTAGTGCAGATGCTCGTCTAAATAATTCCTAAGGGTCTGCACCAAAACTCACAGTCATAAGCTTAGTTCTTTCATATTCATCTCATAAATTCAACCCATTAACTCTTACTGTTACAACCACAACTGCCTCTGTACTTTAAACTGGTGCCAGACAGAGCCAGAGTCAGCAGATTTGATCTCATTATAATAATGCATCATGAATATTTCAGTGTTCTCCCTCAGTGTCTGTATTTCTCCTAAAACATCTTGGTGAAGAGAAAATCTTAAGATGCAATTCCCTCTGTGTTTTTGTCAGGCTCTTTGTGAATGGAGTGTGTTTGTGTTGTGCTGTTGGCATTCTAATGCAGTTCTACCTCTGTAAAGGAGTCACTTTACTTAAGTATGACATGCAAAAGTGCAGTTAATATTAAAGGACTTTTAGGCCTTCCGGGCAGTCTTTCCCATTTATATCATGTGCAGCTCTAGTGGCGACTTGATAGATTACCTTACACGCGTTTCTACATCCTCAGTTGCTCACGCTGTCCAAATCTATCACTGATGACTTTACAAATGTATAAACATACACATTATGCTCCAATTTCTAAACAAACTAATTTGGAGTGCAGCAATGTGCTCTTCACTGTTGAGAAAAAATCTATTCTCCAATACATTGTGACTCTCTCTTCATCAATGCTATAAACACACAAACAAAATTTGACTGCCATCGCACATGTGTGACCCTGGACCACAAAACCAGTTGTAAGTAGCACGGGCATATTTGTAGCAATAACCAACAATACAAAGTATGGGTCAAAATGATTTTTTTTTATGCCAAAAATCATTAGGATATTAAGTAAAGATCTTGTTCCATTAAGATATTTTGTAAATTTCCTACTGTAAATATATTAAAAAAATTAATTTTAGATTAGTAGTATGCATTGCTAAATACTTTGGACAAGTTTAAATGCAATTTTCTCAATATTGTGATTTTTTTGCAACCTCAGATTCCAGGTTTTCAAATAGTTGTATCTCGACCAAATATTGTCCTAAAAAAACCTTACATCAATGGAAAGCTTATTTATTCAGCTTTCAGATGATGTATTAATCTCAATAATAAAAAAATACCCTTATGACTGTTTTTTTGGTCCAGGGTCACATGGGTGGAAAAAAACTATGCTCCGAATCAATTCTAATGAGAAGAATCTCTTTTTTACTTTATTATTGACTGTATGTTTTGACGTTCTTAACATACAGATGTTTTGATTTAGTATAAATTTGAACTTATTTTAAAAAGTCAATTCAATACTGCATACTTACTTATTTAATAAAAATACATTTCATAATACACAAATACATTTCATATTCACAGTCAAAGTGCTCTTAAAGTGTTGCCAAGTCCACTTATTATAAGCAATGCTTATTAAAGTTTACGTCTTTGGGTTTGTTGTTTGAGTTTGGCTCATGGATAAATCCAAGTAGGCACATGCAGGTTGCGATATTTTGGTAAATTGCTTATTTCCAAGATAAAGCATTGGGATTTAAAGGGATAATTCACCAAAAAATGAAAATGATCCCATGACTCACCCTCAAGCCGTCCGAGGTGTATATGACTTTCTTCTTTCAGACAAATACAATCAGAGTTATATTAAAAAGGTCCTGGCTTCTCCATTCTTTATAATGGCAGTGAATGGGTGTTGAGAATTTGAAGCCAAAAAAAGTGCATCCATTCATTATAAAAAGTGCTCCACATGGCTCCGGGGTTAATAAAGGCCTTCAGAAGTGAATTGATGCGTTTGTGTAAGAAAAATATCCATATTTAAAACTTTATAAACCATAATCTCTAGCTTCCGCTAACTGTCGTATGCATGTTCACATGAGAGTGGCATTAAGCGGATGTCATAGGACATAGGCATAGCGTAAGCTCCGGTGAGAAGTGACAAATGTGGAAGCGCAGAGGAGAGAACAAAACAAAACACTAGTCATGAATAAGAAGTACAAAACGAGGATTTGTATTTGTATTTTCAATATAAACCAAGAGGAGACTGCTTTTCCTTTGCTTTAAACAAAACTTGGTTCTCGTGAGACTAGTATATTTTCACCAGAGCTTACACTACGCATACATTCTACGTCATCCGCTGGAATGCCACTTTCTCATGAACACGTACGACTGTTAGCGGAAGCTGGAGATTATGGTTTATAAAGTTTTAAATATGGATATTTTTTACACAAACACATTGATTCACTTCAGAAGGCCTTTATTAAGTACTTTTTATGATGGATGGATGCACTTTATTGGACTTCAAAATCTCAACACCCATTCACTGCCATTATAAAGCTTTGGAAGAGCCAGAACATTTTTAAAGATCGCTTCTGGCGTTTGCGTATACTTCGCCAGAGCGCATACACATACGGATGCTGTGCACGCGTTTAGGACAGTAGGACATAGCGGTGAATTAAAGGTAAAAAATTATATAAATACTGTTCAGTTTCTCGCACAAACCGGACTTTTCGTGTCTTAGGACATCGGTGTATCGTCACAGGGTTTAATTTAGTTTTGTTTGTGTATGGTTTTTTTCACTCTCAAAGATTTGGTAGCCATTGACTGCCATTATATAACTGACAGACTGCAACAGTTTGAGTTAAAAATCTTTGTTTGTGTTCTACTGAAGAAACAAAGTCACCTACATCTTGGATGCCCTGGGGGTAAACAGATAAACATCAAAGTTTCATTTTTGGTAGTAAATTTTATTTTTTGGTGAACTATCCCTTTAAATTTATTATGGGCTTGTTTCTATTTGCTGATTTTTCCAAGATCAGGCAACACAAATGAGTCAAGACATACAATGTGCACTTAAATATGTCATTAACAGCTAGTTGTTCAGTCTGGTTCCATATTTACTGTTTTTCACAAGATGTCGCAGTGCATCATGGGACTGCATTCTCCACAAAGTTTACATGCAGTGCTGCCTTAGAATTTGCTCAGAGGTTTTATGAGAAGGCTGCCTACCTTTTTGAATAGTCGACGCGTCAAGAGCGCACCTCTGATACCTTAAAATCCTGTCTGCGTGGGCTGCTCACTAGGTTTTGGACTGTAGCCATTGATACAGGTTATTATATTAGTCAGTGTTCTCTATCTGTGTCTACATGTGGCTTGTCTTGTTCAGTACAGTATATTTTCTGCTTTAATGGCTTCTGACTGGATGGATCTGATTGCCTCTGTTCCTTTTGAAAAGTGCTGTGTGTGTATATAGCAGAGAGAATCACAAAAGTGTGTGTTGCGCTGTTTAGTTTGTTCTTCTGCGCCCATGGAGAGCTGGCAGTCGGATACGTCCAGATTGACCTGCGTCCAGATTACTTTCCCAGTTTCCACCTAGGAAACCAATTCAATCTTTCATTCTCATTCTCTCACCTCTCTCTGTGAATTTCTAAAGTGTCAGGGATTTTCTTCACTTGTTTGTGTGTGTATTTGTGTACATTTTGGCTTTTCGCCGGCCTCCAGCGGAGACCTACTTTCCTGAAAGTTTTTCTTTTGTATGATCATTGTTTATCATTTATAGTTTAGCAATCTCAACACATCTGATTCACATATTAATATCATGTTCCACAACAAAAAATCTTGTTTTGCTTATATTATTTAAATGTGCACTGACTCAAACTTCAATAGTCAACACACACACACACACGCATTGGCTTGCCCCCTGCACCCTCTCACGCGCTCTGAATAATGAATGAGTGTGTTTGATTAAAGCGGTTGGAGCAAATGGGTTTTCTGCTTTTCAATCACGCTGTGTCGTCGTGACGACGGACCATGTGGCAAAAAGGAAGCAGATATGTCTGATGCTGGGGGGGTGGGAACAGACAGCTGCAACTCTGAACAGATAACAAATAATCACAAGCTCACCTTTGAATCAGAAATCAATGCAGACAAATCATCAATTAATATCAAATCTTTAATAAAAGCATGATAAATCACATATTTTTCTTGCTTTCCAGTGCTCTTTCTTTCTTTAGTCAAGAAAGAAATTAAGGTTTTTAAGGAAAACATTCCAGAATTTTTCTCCATGTAGTGAACCTCAATGGTGGCCAATGGATTAAAGGTCCAAATTGCAGTTTGTACACAATCCCAGCCGAGAAATAAGGGTCTTATCTAGTGAAACGATTGGTCATTTTCTAAAATGTTTACAATTTATATACTCTTTAAGCACAAATACTCATCTTTGCAGTAGCTCGACTTCACACTGGAAAGATCATGCACAGTTTTTCATCTATGTACTCCGTTTAAAAAAGGTAGGGCAAAAAACATCACATTTTCCAACTTCAAAATCGCCCGACATCGTTGTTTTACCTTTTTTTTTTGTAAAGGCCGTTTGACTTTCTTTGCACATTCGCTTTGTGAACACTGGGTCAGTACTTCTGCCTACGTCATGCGAGACCTTTCCAACGTGACTACGTAATGCGTGAGGTCGAGCTAGTGCAAGACGAGCATTATTTTTCTCTTTAGAAGCACAGTCAAAATTTTAGGAGCACCTTCTAGTCAAAATCAAAAAATCTGATCAAAAATTAGCCTTCCCATTACAAGATGATATTTGACTCCTTAAAGTGATTTACAGGGGAATTTTGTTTTTACCTTTGTAGTGGCATTTTTCTAACATTTTTTTAAAGGTATGTCATCTTTTATGTCAAATTTAAAAAAATATATATATGTATATATTTTAAGCTTTTTAATTTCTAAAACAACATAATAAGTAGAATAAGAATAAGTTACCAATCAAATGAAATCAGTATTAACAAAATTAATTTGTACTGCAGAGGTGGCACAGAAGAACACAAAAGTGGCTTGTAGGTGTATTTTCATATGTTTAATGAGGCTCAGAGGTGGCATGAGTGCAATCAAATTCATGAATTTTAAATAAATTTTAAATATAACATTTTAAATACAGAAATATTAAATGCTTTAAATAACTTAAAATATACTTCAAAATTTAAACTAAGTCTGCCAGTAGGTGGAGGCAAGTCACTGATTTAATTAGTGAATCATATCATTAATTTGATTCGTTCGAACGGCTGATTCGTTCAGGAATAAAGCAAGTGACTCTCTTTATGAATGGTAAATTGAATCATTGACTCACTAGATTTGTTTAAAAATGCACAATCATTCATAGACTAAACACCACTGTGTTTGAATGGAGATGAGCAGCGGCTCAGTTGTGATTTGTTTCAGACTATTTTTAATGATGAAATGAAGCAAAATCAGGCAATAGTGTTATAGGCAGACAATACAAGTCACTTAATATAAACTTCTTGTTTATTTAACTGTTGTATTAAATCAGCATCTCTTTTAAAAACTCCCTTAAAATCATTAAAACTGTCACTCATCTTAGTTCATTGCGATCTCACAAAGTTCCATTATAATCAACAAAGTTCTCTACACTGCACAATGATTCTCTTATTTACATTCTCTCTACACTTTGTTTATGAAAGGATTTGCAAGATATGTCTGTGATACATTATGCAACGTTGCAAAAACACGTAGAAACGCCTCAGCGCAAACGCAAATATGCAAATCCGGTCAGTCGCACATGGTGCTCCTAAATATTTTTTAATAGTCGCATGCAGTAAATGGTCGCATTGTAGAGCCCTGAGCATTTGTGGTTAAATATTATATACATGTTTTTTTTTTTTTGCCCCCTCTTTGTGTTTATTTAATATTTTGGAACAAATTTGAATGTGTTAAATTGATCAAAATTGACAGTATAAACATTTCTAATGTTACAATTGAATATATATTTATATTGTTTTTAACATTGATATTATTTCTTGAGGAGCAAGTCAGCATATTAGAATGATTTCTGAAGGATCATGTGACACTAAAAACTGGAGTAATGATGCTGAAAATGCAGCTTTGCATCACAGAAAAAAATTACATTTTAGAATATATAAAAATAGAAAACAGTTCTTTTAAATGTTTATAATATTTCAGAATATTACTGTTTTTACTGTATTTCTTATCAAATAAATTCAGCCTTGGTGAGCATAAGAGACTTCTTTCAAAAACAATAAAATCGTACCAACGCCAAACGCTGAACAGTATATGTTATAAATATATATTTATTTTATATCTATTTTATATTAAATATTTATGAGACTCAAAAGTGATAATATATAATGTTATAACGTTCATTTTATGTATGAATCTGAAGTAATATTTAAAATTTCCCTGTAAGCAACACCCACAGACTCCACGTAGGTCCTGAGCTCAGCAAAACGCAGTGCAGAAGAATCCCAGTGTCATCTGCCATCTGCTACTATGAGCTTCTGTCTGACCCAGTCAGCACATGCGTGACGTCTCATCAGATCAAACCTGTGACAGGACACGTCTGCTGAGACGCTGGTGTGTGTCTGATTGCTGTTGAGTGAGCTGTATGTGGATTGATTTTGCTTTGCATTTCATACTTGTAATTATAAATCAAGTTCAAACGATAATAGTTTCTTTCAGAGATAAACACACACACATACACCTCAAATGAATACACTTCATGCATCGCCATTAACATTTATCATCATGTCAGCCATGTCCAACATGCATGAAAGAGTCCAAACACACCTCCAGACACACTCATTTGTTTAATTTCTGATGTCAGTTGCACCTGAGGGTTTTGTGGCATGTGTTTGCACGCATGTCAGATGTTGGTTGCATGTCTTTGTTTTATTTTATTTAGACATTATCTAAAAAAGAACCGGTTCTTGTTTCCAAACCTTCACAAGTCTTAACAAGTGTCACAGTATAATAAATGCATAGAAACGCTGATTAGCTTTAGATTAGCAACAGTGAACAGATATTAATCAAACAAGCAAAATATTTGCTTGATCTTTTTAGTGTTTTGAATGTCAGCACACTGATCTGTTGTAAGTTTATTATGGCATCATTTACACAGCTCCATTTTACCATCCTTCCTGCGCGGGAGAGGAAAGCTAGACAAAACGTGAGAAAGAGGCAGAGAGAGGGAGAAAGTGAATAAGTTGTTGGATAGAGGGAGAGTGAAGTCTGACCAACCAGCATCCTTCATGCACCCTTGAGTCTGTGTGGGTGTGTGATGAAGGAGGAGAGAGATCCGAGAGAGATTGAGTTGGGAAAAACAGCTGGCATCAGTCTCAGAAGAGCTCTTGCTCATAGACTTCACACGTACTGTGACGCAAGATATTTTCAGAAGCAGGTCTGAGACGTTCTTCCAAACCTGTCTGTCATAAACATGGACTACATTTACATAGATGATTGTTAATTAGCATGAATCTATTATCCTCTTTTTGTCTTTTTCTCTTTTGCGGTGTTGCAAATGCAACATTTGATCATTAGGCTAAACTGGTTTGTTCTGCTGTGGCATGTTGTGGCACATTTATTTTTAGTGATCTTCCTTGTGTTGTTTCTTGGTTTATTAACTAATGGTGTAATGAAGGTGTGAGAACAAAACCCGAAACTACCAGTGTGAAAATGTGTTGTTGTGTTTAAATGATGTTTATGTAATGTAAAACTTTTTTTAATGGATTTGTTGGTTAGTGAGTTTTTTAGCATCAGTATTTTTCAGAATAAAACGGAATGAATTTAGAGATGCAGCTTCTTGAAAAAGGGTTTTAATGTACTGACAGCTTGCTGTGCTAACAGAACTGTTGCTCTATACATACAAAAATGCAAAAAACTGCTGTGTGGGTGTAAAAATCCATAAATCGGTGCTCTTTGGGTGCGGGATTCTTTTGTAACATCAAAATACTTGTAAGTCCAAGGCACTTGAATAATGTGAAAAAATATAAAAAGCCTTTATTCACATGGCGTTAAAGTTTTAGAAGCAACACATTTGTGCACCGATGCATTGCGGCTAACTCACCTTCATCAGGGTGTAAATTTACAATTTGATGTATTTGGTATGATTATAATTATGATTAGTAATCCTCTCGTTGTTGCTTTGATACCTGTTCAGGTGACTATGTCATGTGACAAACTGATTGCTTAAATGAACTCTGAGTGTGTTTGTAAATTGACACCCTGATGAAGGTTAGCCACACTGTGTCGTTGCATAAATGTGTTGTTTTTAAAATAAATGTGAATAAAGGCTTTTTATATTTTTTCACATTATTCAAGTGCATTAAATTGATGAAAAAAGTGACTTATTTCCATAAAAATCAGCACAACAGTTTTCAGTATTGGTAATAATAAGAAACATTTGTTGAGCAACAAATCAGCATATAAGAATGATTTCTGAAAGTTCATGTGACATGATTTTAATCGATTCTCATTTTTATGAAACAATATTAATTCTTAAAATCCCAAGAGTCAATTAGTCTAGCCAGTTTTTAGTTAATGAACGGAATATTGTAACGCACCCCCCATCCAATAAATCGTAATAAGCTTTGTACTTTGTTACTTTGATATGAAACAAAATCTCAGATTTCAAATCCTGTCCATTTTATTACAATGTTTAAACAATATTTTGTTGCTGTTTGATGTGGAGTGACAGTTTCAGCACAAAATAAACATGAAGGTATGTTAAAAGAAATAGTATAACTTCCTGAAATCCATATCCTGTCTCATGTTTCATGAATCAGTGTTTCAACTGCAGAAAGATGTAAATATAACAGCTTGTAAACAATGTCACATAACATCACATTTACCTCAGAAAAAACATGAACTTGTTAGTCAGTTAGAAAAATGAACTGTAGAGAAAAGCATTTTATTATATATATGCACCATATAACATATTCATTATAATTTTTACTGTTCTTAGATGTTTAATTTACACTTGAATAAATCTGTGAAGTGTTTATGACAGCCACCATTTAAATATTTATATTTCAAATAACAAATTAAAATATAATTATGTAGTTGCAAAGTCCGTATTACAGCTTTATTATTTATAAAACTTCACTGAGTGTAATTTAAGAGTTTGTATACAAATCAGTTCATTTTAACCATTAATATTATAGTAATGTAGTACCAGCGGACTCATTAATGTATATTTTACAGCATTATTTGAGAGATTTTTTTCCTTGAAAAAATGTACTGTACCTGACGTATATCCAAAATAATCGATATCGAAACAAATCAAAATTGGAATCAAATCGAATGTGAATAAAACTTGAGAATAAAAATCAAATCGAATTGTGCAATTTGAGTCAAAATCCAGCCCTAATATATAAATGTGACCCTGGACCACAAAACCAGTCATAAGGGTCCATTTGTGAAATTGAGATTTATATATCACCTGAAAGCGGAATAAATAAACTTTGTATGGTTTATTAGGATGAAACAATATATGGCCAAGATACAACTATTTGAAAATCTGGAATCTGAGGGTTCAAAAAAATCTAAAATATTGAGAAAATCGCCTTAAAGTTGTCCAAATGAAGTTCTTAGGAATGCGTATTACTAATCAAAAATTAAGTTTTAATATTTTTACGGTGTGGAAAACCTGGTGAGATCGTGTTGAGATTGTGAGTTATTGGGGGGGACTTGATTGTGAAAGCAAATCGGTGTAAATAACGAGTATATATGGTATTAACAAGCTCAGTGGGAGGAGCTGGTGAAACACACATGTTCACAATGAGAACGACTGCACCTGCTCCCCTCAGAATGTGTATTCTTATGGGGGGGAAGGGTCTCTCTGTGAAATACACCAAATCTGTCTACATTGTGAAGACCTTCCCCTGTGTGTGTCTGTGTGTGTGTTCATGCATGTTTTCTGGTTATTTTGCTGATTCTTCCTATTGTGCACATTTAATTTAATTGTAGATTATTTGTTGGTACTGTGAATGCATGTGTGGATAAGGCTGCTCGCAGGTCTTTTGTTTGCTGAGGCGGCAGTTTTGTCTCTTTGGGAACACGAGCAGAGCTGCAGGTTTAAAAACTCCTGGACAGCAAAAGCACAAAAGAGCTGAAGCGCTCAGCACACTTTACAATACTGACTTCAGCTTTTCCAAACACACACACATTCACAAATGCTCTCACACAATACTTCAACATCATGTTGATGTCTTAATATCTCAATACACTTTAGATACCTTACACTAGCATCCACTTCGGTCTAATGTAGTTGTTTATGTCTGTGAACCTGAACAGATTTGAGTCACTGTCTTAATCTCAAACACGCATAAATCACAGCAGGAATCAGAAATGAGCAAGTTTCTCTATTTCCATGGAGTAAAAATGGTGAAAACAACACACTATGTCTACTCCTAACATTTGTTTACATTTATAGGAAGCGTGTCGTGTAAAAAGTGAACTTGTATGTGTTCAAGTGCTAATTAGATCAGAGATTGGGGTCTCCAGCTGTGCTGGATGGTGTCCTGTTCTCACGGGAAATGTTCTTCGGCTGGTCTCCAGAGTCCAGAACCAGACTTACACACTCCATAATCTTTAAAGATGTTGCAAATGTGCATACGCATGAGACAGAAAAAATATCAACCTACCTAATAAATTTGCATGTATGTTATTGTTTGCAAATATAAAACCTGCTGTTCCAAGGTTGGGGGCGGTACCATTTTAATATCTTTTGTAACATTATAAATATCTTTACTTTGACTTTTTTATTAATTTGACTTTTATATTAAAATGCTACCTAGCTGAGGAAAAAAACAGAATATGCTGGTTAGATATGTTTTGAAGCATGGCAGCTGGTTTGAGCTGGTCCTAAGCTGGTTATAGGCTGGTTATGACCCACTCAGGTCCAGCCTTAACCAGCTAAGGACCAGCTTAAACCATCTTCCATGTTCAAAAACATACCTAACCAGCTGGTTAGTTGTGTTTTTGAAGCATGGCAGCTGGTTTGAGCTGGTTTAAGCTGGTCCTTAGTTGGTCGTGAGCTGGTTTAAGTTGGTCCTGAGCTGGTTATAAGCTGGTTATGAGCTGGTTATAAGCTGGTTATGAGCTGGTTTAAGATGGTCATGTGCTGGTCCTAAGGTGGTCCTAGCAACTAGCTCCTGCTCAGGACCAGCTCATAACCAGCTTATAACCAGCTCAGGACCAACTAAGAACCATCTTAAACCAGATTCCATGTTTAAAAAAATACCTGTTCTGGTTAGTTATGTTTTGAAGCATGGCAGCTGGTTTAAACTGGTCCTTAGTTTGTCAGATGCTGGTTTAAGATGGTCCTGAGCTGGTTATAAGCTGGTTTAAGATGGTCCCTGCTCAGGACCAGCACATAACCAGCTCAGGAACAACTAAGGACCAGCTTAAACTAGTTGCCATGCTCCAAAACATACCTAACCAGCATATGGTTGGTTATGTTTTGAAGCATGCAGCTGTTTTGAGCTGATTTAAGCTGGTCCTTAGTTGGTCATATGCTGGTTTAAGCTGGTCCTGAGCTGGTTATAAGCTGGTTTAAGATGGTCTCTGCTCAGAACCACCATATAACCATCTTATAACCGGCTCAGGACCAGTTTAAACCAGCTCAGGACCAACTAAGGACCAGCTTAAACCAGCTGTCATGCTACAAAACATACCTAACCAGCATATGCTGATCATAAGCTGGTTTATATATATGACCAGCTTATAACCATCTTAAAACCAGCTCAGGACCAACTGAAGACCAGCTGCCATGCTCCAAAAACACCTGGTTAGTTATGTTTTGAAGCATGGCAGCTGGTTTAAGATGGTTATAAGCTGGTTATGAGCTGGTTTAAGATGGTCATGTGCTGGTCCAGGGGACTAACTAAGGACCAGCTTTAACCAGCTGCCATGCTCCAAAACATACCTTATGTTTTGAAGCGTGGCAGCTGGTTTGAGCTGGTAAAGTCTGTAAAGTTTTTCTAAGTGAGCAACTGTAACCAAGGTGGGCAGAGCAAAACAAAAGCTCAGGTGGTTGACATTAGCATGTTGCTAATGATGCACATATAAGCATAAAACACTAGCATACACAAGTGCATTGTAAAACAGTCCATTTTTGAGTTATGCATCCTGTATTAAAAGCTAGTAGTGCTGCAGTGCTATCTTAAAAGCTAGTTTGAATTATGGCATGATGTTTTAAAATGCTGTCCAGGTAGGCAGCTCACTAGGTTTTGGGACAGAGAAAATCTCTGTAACAAAACCTCTTCACCTCACACACACACATACACGGATAATACAGCACTACTTCACACACAGTCTGTTCTCTTTTCTGTAAACCCTTTTATTTCTATTCCTATGGTTTTCCCTCTCTTCTTTAATTAGCATGTCTCGCTCTCTCCCTCTGTCTGTCTCATACAATGGACCAGTCCATTAAGCTTTACATGAGAAATGAGAGCCATTTTGTAGTCATGTGACAGCGCCATATTAAAGTGTTTGTAGGGCAGGGTGTGTGTGTGTGTGTAAAGAGGGATGAATTGGAATGGGGAATTGTGGGGCTTTCCTTATAAATTATTCAAATCCCAAAGCAATTAAAGCAGAAATCTGTTATCAGCCTTTACCTTTGCATTTCACAAAGCACAATATACTGCAGCTTTCCACCTCTGCTTTGACTCGGACAGTACCAGTGCTTGACAGGTATTTGATTTTACTGGTAACTGAGATCCCCAAAGGTCCCCTGCATGCTACAAAATACACTTTGAATATCTTAAAAGTGGAAATATTTGAATAAATATAATAAAAATATTTTTAAATCTAAAAAATATTAGGACATTCTAAAATGTATATAAGCGTTATATGAAGAAAACTGAGAAATTTTAAATATGTATTTGTATAAAATTATATATGTTATATATTATACATATAGCAGTAGATTATATATATGTATAATATATTTCATATATATGTATATGATCTACTGTGTGTGTGTGTGTGTGTGTGTGTATGTGTATGTATACGCACATTTTAGAATGTCAAATATTTAATATTTTTTACTATAAAAAGTTGCTATATTTAGTTATCATTTTTCTATATTTAATAAATAATATTTATTATCCTAAACTTAATTTAATGACACACATGTAACATATTAATCAAATTAAATCACCAAAATAAAAATACAAGGAGCAAAAGCACAGTGGCAGATGCACGTTAACAAAGAGAGAGACTGACTCATCGTGTTTATGATGTTGGAAGTGACATAATGACCCATTCTGTTTGCCTCAAATATGTTCAATAACAATAAATAATAAAGCATTATTTTATTTTATCGGGTCTTATTTTTTATTTTGTCTTGTCTTATTTTATTTTATTTTATTTTATCTTGTCATATTTTGTTTTATTTTACTTTATTTTGTCTTATTTTTTCACATTTTATTTAGTTTTTATTTTATTTTGTCTTGTCTTATTATTTTATTTTTTATTTTACTTTATTTTGTCTTATTTTATTTTATATTTTAGTTTAGTTTATTTTGTCTTATATAATTTTATATTTTGTGTTAATTTATTTTATTTTGCTTTATTTTTATATTTTATTTTGTTTCATTTTATTTGATCTTATTTGAATTTATTTTACTTTATTTTGTCATATTTTATTTATTATTATTTTTTATTATTTTGTCTTGTTTGTATTTTATTTTATTAATACAAAATGCAGTTTTAGTATGAAAAGATTATTGTCAGCTATTTTTCCCATCATTGTCTGATAAGGATCGGGGAGGGGACTTGATGAGTCCGAGAAAGTAGCAACTGTATATGATTTTGTGTGTGTGTGTGTGTGTGTGTGTGCGTGTGCGCATGCAAAGGCAGCTCTTATCATCAATCACAATGTTTCTTTCCTCTGACATCCCACTTTATCACTCCCTCCTTATCTTCTTCTCCTCCTGTTCTGATTCTCTCTCAATGCTCTGTCATTTTGTCTCTGTCTACTGGTTTTGTCCTGTCCTCTATTAGTCCTTGTTTTGACAAGTCACGGTTATTTGATGTGCATTTGCATTTACCACAGAGTGAATCTCTAAACACAAACTCTTTTGTGTTGCCCATTACAGCACTGCAGCTCCATAAATACCCTGCTAATCACCTAGTTTAGTGAACTGCTGTTGAAGATGTGTGTTTCTGTCTTTAAAGGCTGGTTGATGTCACGCTGTGATTGAGCTCACGGTAACTGATCTCACAGTCAGAGCTCCCGCTGCGAGACACTTTCACCCGTCTCTCCTCCTGCGCTCGGTCTGTTTTTCGCTACATTGCCATTTTGTGATTATTACAGTTGTATCATTTGGCTCATATAGTTCGGTTTTATTTACATGCTGCAGTCGCTCAGTATCATCCTCCAGGGGTACAGTATGCTTTCCCATTGAATCCTTTGCCCCAGTTTGTGAACTCCTACTTTAGCGTGGCTTTGCCACACACACTGAAGTGTCCTTGAATACAACTTAGTGTGAGTTGTGATGTATGAAATCAGTCGTGGATCTCTCCGCAGGTTAACTGTGCTCATGACTCTCAGAGTTGGAACACAGATTCCATTCCAGATTCTGTTCCATTTCAGTCCTCTGTTAGATAAACAGCATACATGAGTGACATGAGTGTAGATTTGATCTGCTCATCAAATGTGTGATGCCAGGATCACCAGGAGTGAAGCGTTTGGGAGGATGATGAATCATATTTACAATGCTGATATTCAGCAGTCTATTTTTCTATAATAGACAACAAGTTTTTTAAGCTTCAGCTTATAATATATGCACAACACATCTGTTTGATATAAGGTTGAGGTCAAAAGTTTACATACAGCTCGCAGAATCTGCAAAATGTTATTTTACCAAAATAAGAGGGATCATACAAAATGCATGTTATTTTTATTTAGTACTGACCTGAATAAGTATTTCACATAAAAGACATTTACATGTAGTCCACAAGAAAAAATAGTTGAATATATAAAAATTACCCTATTTAAAAGTTTACATACACTTGATACTTAATACTGTGTTGCTACCTGACAGTTAAATTGATCCTGAACAGTTAAACTGCCTGCTGTTCTTCAGAAAAATCATTCAGGTCCCTCAAATTCTTTGGTTTTCAGCATTTTCGTGTATTTGAATCATTTCCAACAATGACTGTGTGATTTTGAGATCCATCTTTTCACACTGAGNACAACTGAGGGACTCATATGCAACTATTACAGAAGATTCAAACGCTCACTGATGCTCCAGAAAGAAACACAATGCATTAACAGCAAGGGGGTGAAAACTTTTGGAATTTGATGATCAGGGTAAATTGAACTTATTTTGTTTTCTGGGAAACATGTAAGTATCTCCCGTAGCTTCTGAAGGGCAGTACTAAATGACAAAAATATGATATTTAGGCAGCATAAGAAAAATGTACACATCTCCATTCTGTTCAAAAGTTTACACCCCCTGGCTTTTAATGGATCATTTTTCATTCTGGAGCATCAGTGAGTGTTTGAACCTTCTGTAATAGTTGCGTATGAGTCTCTCAGTTGTCCTCAGTGTGAAAAGATGGATCTCAAAATCATACAGTCATTGTTGGAAAGGGTTCAAACACACAAAATGCTGAAAAACCAAACAATCTGTGGGCCCTGAAGGATTTTTCTGAAGAACAATTGTTCAGGACAAACAAGTGACTCATGAACAACTATCACTAAACAAAAAGACACAGCTGTGGATCATTAAGGTAACAACACAGTATTAAGAATCAAATGTATGTAAGCTTTTGAACAGGGTCATTTTTATCAACTATTATTTTTTCTTGTGGACTATATGTAAACGTCTCTTATGAGAAATATCTTATTCAGGTCAATACTAAATAAAAAATAATGTGCATTTTGTATGATCCCTCTTATTTTGGTAAAATAATTAACATTTTGCAGATTCTGCATAGTGTAAGTAAACGTTTGACCTCAACTGTATGAGATATACCTAAAATCTAAACTTATGTGACTTATTGTTTTGATGCTTTGCAAAGACTGCTATTTATTTAGGAAACGCAATCAAGTTTTTTTATTTGAATTTTTTTTTTTGTTTTACATTTTAAATAAGTTTCAGAATAATATTTAACCAAATAGAATTCAGTGAATTCACTAAACAGTTTTAGTGAAAATATAAATACTTTTACTAACCGTGTGTTTTTGCTCTTTTTTTGCAGTGACCTTCTATCATCAAATTACGTTGAGAGGCACATATCTGAGGAGGGGAAGTCAGTTGTCATCAAAGTGAGTATAAATTCTCTTTCCAATATGAAATAAATATTTGCTTTAGACCAGAAATATCTTATACCTTTAGCTCATGATTAATCCACGAAATATTTGCTTTAAAAAGCATATACAACTAAAAAAACTGCTGTGTGGTGGTTGTTTTCTGGAGCTTAAAAATTCCCACACGGATTAGGTTGGTAGCACATAACCAGAGGTTTTTCCACTTAGAAAAGTAGTCTTATTCTTTTTTTTTTTTTTAATGTTACAGTACTTCATGCAATTGCCCTGACCCTCTTCTTTCCACTCTATGACCCTGTGTTTCACGCTGGTACGGTGACTATAGTCTGATCAGATCTGTGTCTTTGAGCCACTCTGGGGCTCTCAGCTTCATTCTGTCAGCGTACTGAGGCACGTCTGTGTTCAGATGGGACACATCACACCCAGAGCAGAAGGTGTTTGCTTGTTTTAGCCCAATGGCAGATTGTTCCTGTCACACACTCACACAGGAGCAGGGATACAGTGTCCTATTTGTGTGCTGCATGTTGAACACCATCATTGTGTCAAGGTGTGTGTTTTATATAAGATTAGGCATAGTGGACGTGTCCGGGTTCTCTATTATTCTTTAGAAACTAAAGGGCCCATATCCTATGATTTAACTTTGATACGGCCCCTTTTTGTTTTTGTTCTGAGTCTGATTCTTATGAAGTCTTCAGTGAAGACATTCAGATCCACAGAGGCCTCACGCCCACAACCCAGCCTATAAAGCCTGAGGAAACATTGTGCTTGTAAGGCTACAAGGGCTCTTTAGACGCTGTTTTGCTTTTATGGATGAATGAAAAAATAGAGCGGTGGGTTCTGTGAGGATGGAGGGAATAATAAACGATGGATGAAGAAGCAGAGGATGAGGAGAGAGTCACTGAAGGAATTCTAGAGCAGAAACACAGATATATTTAGCTTCGTCTCTCCACTGCAATGGTGATCAGCCTCTTAGTTTAACTACAAATTGAATAAATACAAAGAGATTATATGCATAATACAGAAATGGTGTCTTATTTCTCTGAGATCATATCTTGGTGGATCTAAAAGAGGACATCTTGGGATTTTGTGAGGGGTTTGACCACAAAAGCATAAAATAATTGGTTTTATTAATTTGTTTTAAAATATACATGTAGCTGATGTCATAATTCAGTAAATCACAAGTTAAGGGAACAGTAGGTTTATTATTTTAAAATTAGCGTTAGATTTTAGATGATTGTTTCTTGACTATAAACATCTCAGAGAAATTTTATGTATTAAAAATAAAAAAATAAAAAATAATAATTCTTTATATTGTTTCTGTTATATTTTCATCTGCTGTGAAATATTTTTAATGAAATATAAAAAAAATATTTAAAAAAAATGAAATATGACTGAATAAGTTTAAGAAAACATTTTGCGAGTTAAAAATAAATTGTATAGACAATAAAAATTTATATTCTATTCTATTAGTTACTATGTACAACATTTATTTCCTGTATGTTTTTTGGAAGATGGGATTAAAAACATAGTTGTGGATTGAAATTGATCATTTTTATATCTACTAGTGCATATAAAACTGCAAATAATAAACAGACTAACATTCAAATGTTTGGGGTTTGGTAAGAAAAAAAAATCTTATAAAAAATTCAGTAAGAAATATTGTGAAATATTATTGCAATATAAAATAACTTCTGTCTATTTTTATATATCTTAAAATGTAATTTATACATGTGAGCCAATGTTTAATTTACAGAAATGTTTCTTATTATCAGTGTTAAAAACTGTGTTTGCTGCATAATATTTTTTGGAAACCGTGATTAATATTACAGGATTCTTTGATTAATAAAAGATCAATTTATTGTGTCCTGGCTGAACAAATTTCATATACATATATTTCGTATACATTTCTTTCTAAAAAAAAAATTACAAAGTATTTTATATAATTTTAGGCATCTTATAATGTTAAAGATGATCTTAAATTCACATCCTTTTTATATCTTCTTACCTTTGTATGCTGCATGAGAAGGCAGCATTTTTTAGATTTTGGACACGGCCTGTCTCTCAGTGATTCTAGGCACTAATGCATGCTGGGTCATTAGTCTGAAAGTGGCTGTCTCTACAACAACTGCACTCTTCAGGAATGTCTGTGTTTGTGTGTGTGTTAGAGACTGCCCTCGGCTCTTGATTAGCTGAGAACTCTTGAGGACAGAAAGTACTACATGTGGAAAAAACAGGCAGAAATGCTCCACAACAAGCTAGAGGAAAGAGAACAGCAAAGGAATGGATAAAATCCAGCGTATGAAGCTTTTTGTCCAGTGCAGAGAGTGAGAAAGAGAGAGGGATGAAATGAAATTGATCTGCTGGTAAATGCTGTAGCTTCAGTCCTCTGAGAAAAAGCAGGAAGAGAAAACCTGCAGCCCTAATGGCAGTCGAGCACTTACACTAAAAACATTTCATAAATAACATACACACTCAGGAATGCTCTTACAAGTCTTCTTATCACTTCGGTACAAACAAAAGTGGACAGTATAAATGTTGACCCGCACACATTTCAGAATTCAGTTATTTAATGTCAACATAAAATACAAAAATCCATGATCTTGTCTTATTGCTGATATCGCTTTTATATAAGGTCAAATGTTAATGTTAAAGGAATAGTTCCCCCAAAAATAAAAAATTACTCCATGATTTACTCACCCTCAAGCCATCCTAGGTGTATATGACTTTCTTCTTTCTGACGAACATAATCTGAGTTTTATTTAAAAATGTCCTGGCTCTTTCAAGTTTTATAACGGTCGTGAATGGCTGTTGAGATTTTGAAGCAAAATAAAGTGCACCCATCCAAGTGAACCAATGTGTTTTGTAAAAAAAAAATATCCATATTTAAAGCTTTAAAAAACGTAATCTCTAGCATTCACTAACTATCACACGTGCATTCACGAGAAAGTGGCATTCCAGTGGATGACGTAGGACTGGTGAGAATGACGAACGCAGAAGCACATAGAGAGAGCAAAACAAAACACCGGTCACAAGTACAAAACGAGGATTTGTAAAGAAAAATGTTGGAGAATTTCAAGCCAAGAGGAGGCCGGTTTTCCTTTGCTAAACAAAACTTGGCTCTTGCGAGACTAGCATATTCTCACCGGAGCTGGAATGCCACTCTCGTAAATGTGCATACAACAGTTAGCGAAAGATTGAGATTGCAGTTTATAAAGTGTCAAATGTAGATATTTTTCTTACAAAAATGCATTGATTCACTTCATAAGGCCGTGTGGAGTACTTTTTTATGATGGATGGACCCAGTTCTATTGCAGTTCAAAATCTCAACACCCATTTACTGCTTTGTAAAGCTTGGACGAGCCAGGACATTTTTTAATATGACTCCAGCTGTATTTGTTTGAAAGAAGAAAGTCATATACACCTTGGATGGTTTGAAAGTAAGTAAATCATGGGGTACTTTTCATTTTTAGGTGAACTATCCCTTTAAGTAATGAACATTTTAGGCACAATAATGATAGTTACTTTGTCTGTTACTTTTAACTGCCAAAGAAAATAGTGCCAGACAAAGCCACAACAGAAACATTGCATGTCTCTGAGTTACAGAAGTGGTGTTTCATTCCTGAATGAATCAGTGTTTATGTACAATTCTGTTGAATGAATGATTCAGTGAATCAGTGTTTTCATTCTTAAATGAATCAGCGTTTTTTAGCGATTCTTTTGAATGAATGATTCTGTGAGTCACTCATAGAGATTAATGAATTGGCATTATGAATGCATCAATTCAAAGAATGAGTCAGTGATTCACTCATAACAACTTGTCGCCACCTACTGGCTTAATGATGTAACATGCTGAAAGAGTTATTAAAAATCCCCAGCACTATTGCAAATTTACATTTACACTAGCTCTTGGAATGTGGGAACTAACTTTTGTAAAAACAACAACAAAAAAACAAAACAAAACAAACAATAATATATAGTACCAGTCAAAAGTTTTTGAACAGTAATTAAAAAAAAAAAAATTAAGAAATCTCTTCTGCTCACCAATCTTGTATTTATTTGATCCAAAGTAGTAAAACAGTAAAATTTTGAAATATTTTTACTATTTAAAATAACAGTTTTCTATTTGAATATATTTAAATATGTAATTTATTCCTGTGATTTCAAAGCCAAATTTTTAGCATCATTACTCCAGTCACATGATCCATCAGAAATCATTCTAATGTTCTAATATGCTGCTCAAAAAAAAAAATATATTATTATTATGTTGAAAACAGCTGAGTAGAATTTTTTCAGGTTTCCTTGATGAATAAATATGAACAAAAACAAAAACAAAAAACAAACCTGACAAAACAAGCTTTTGAATAGTGTATAATCTTACAAAAGCTTGTTGGATCTTTTATTGATCAAATAATCCTAAAAAAAGTACTTGAATATTGATAAATATTGATAATATTTTTTTAGTTTTAAATATTGATGATAACAATTATAATAATAATAATAATAATAATAAATGTTTCTTGACCACCAAATCAGAATATTAGAATGATTTCTGAAGGATCATGTGACTGGAGTAATGATGCTAAAAATTAATCTTTGAAATCACAAGCATAAATTACATTTTAAAATATATTCAAATAAAAAATATTTTATTTTAAATAGTAAAAATATTTCAAAATGTTACTGTTTTGCTGTACTTTGGATCAAAAAAAATGCATGCTTGGTGAGCAGAAGACACTTCTTTAAAAAAAAACATTAAAAATCTTACTGTTCAGAAATTTTGACTGGTGTTGGTGTGATACGAGTTGGTGTTGCTGGAAAGTCATAAGTATAACTCTTAAAATAAAATGTACCTTGTCTCATTTGATTATTTTCTCTCTTTTTGGAAATTGACAGAAGCATGTCATGATTATGCATAACAGATGAATAACAAATCCAGCAACAGCTGCTTCATATTATGCAGCACTTGAGTTAAAAACAAAACAATAAATCTATTATCATAAAAAGGATGGTTCTTCTGAATATACTTGCTGAATTCTAATTAGATGACCAACAATCAAAGCCATGCTGTTTATGATTATTGTTTGTTTGTCCCTGCAGGGTGGAGAACATTGCTACTATCATGGGAAAGTACGTGATATTCCGAAGTCATATGTGGCGCTTTCAACTTGCCATGGATTACAGTAAGTGTGATACACGTCTGAATGAACACGCAAACACGCACCGGTTTACAAAAGCAACGTGACATGCTTTAGATTTGACTGCATGCTGTTTACTTACAGTAGCCCACAGAATGGTCTGTCTCTTTCCAAGACACATTCATAAATAAACACATGTTAGCAGGCCAAAGCTGCGATTATCCCATTCAACAATTAGAGCTGTATAATTACAGCACGCTATTATCCTCCTCTCATATCACACACTGATGCTCTCAGCGTCTTTGTGTCTGTATGTGTGTGTGTTTCTGTCTTTCCCTTTCCCTTTACTGTTGCTGTAATGCTCATTGCATCACGTCTGGCCTTTTGATCCACTACTGCAAGCGGAAAATGTAATATTTGTTGTGTTTGTAAGATTTACGTTTGTATTATTGGCTGCCTGCTGTGTTCTCTGCATAGCTAAAGTAAACCTAGCTGTGTTCCTGAGTCGCTCATGCGCCTGAGGAGAATTGAGTTAGTCTCTATAGAGCCTTACGCACACACCGCCTCTCTGCGTGGCCCTCTGGGATAGCTCAGTTCCTTCCGTCTGTATTTTTAGTGTGAGAAGGAGTCAGGTCAGATCCATCTCTCTCTCTCTGTCTCTCTCTCTGTATGTGAATGCACAGAGTCAGGTCAGATGTAGCTCAGAAATAGAGCGGCAGCGCTCTTTATGTTCATAGTCATCATGCTTGAAATTTTTACAGCCTAAATATTTTCATTGTCAAAGAATCACATCTGCACAGATGTAGGAGGAAATTAAAGGATTAGTTCACCCAAAAATGAAAATTCTGTCATTAATTACTCACCCTCATGTTGTTCCAAACCTGTAAGACCTTCATTCATCTTTGGAACACAATTAAGATATTTTTTATGAAATCTGTGAGCTTTCTGACCCTGCATAGACAGCAATGCAACTACCATGTTCAAGGCCTAGAAAGGCAGTAAAGACATCATTAAAATAGTCCATGTGACATCAGTGGTTCAGTTGTGATTTTATGAAGCTATGAGAATACTTTTTGTGCACAAAGAAAACAAAAATAACGTCTTTATTCAATAATTCTGTAGATGAACAAAGGTCTTACAGGTTTTTTTTTCAAGTAACTAGTAAAGTAACGCATTACTTTTACATTTTTTTGTTACTTTTTCAAATAAGTAACGCCAGTTACTTTGTTTTCCCATTTATTCATTGATTTATTCATCTCTCCAATCCCCATGTTGAGAGAAATATGGAGGTGCAGAGACAGCCTGAGCATTACAGCTGCTATGAATATAACTTTTGTGTTTTTTGTTACTAATAAACAAATAAGCAAGCCCAGCCCAGGTGACAAAAAGTAACGCAAAAGTAACGTAACGCATTACTTTCCATAAAGAGTAACTCAATATTGTAATGCATTACTTTTAAAAGTAACTTTCCCCAACACTGATTGTAATGTTATTAATTCAGGACACACATTTTTGTAAAATGTTACTTTAAAAGAGAAGTCCACTTTTTACATATAATACTCACTCCCTTGTCATCCAAGATGTTCATGTCTTCTTTCTTCTTTCGTTGTAAAGAAATCATCGAAGAAAACATTTCAGCATTTTTCTCCATATAATGGACTGCTATGGTGCCCTGATTTTGAACTTCCAAAATGTGCCTTCCAACGATCCCAAACGCGGTTGTAAACGATCCCAGCCGAGGAAGAAGGGTCTTATCTAGCACAACGATCGGTTATTTTCATTTAAAAAATACAATTTAAATACTTTTTTAATCTCAAACGCTCGTCTTTCCTTGCTCTGCCTTGCTCTGTGTATTCTGACTCAAGACAGTTAGGGTATGTTGAAAAACCCCAATCGTATTTTCTCCCTCAACTTCAAAAATCATTTCAAAATCATCCTACATTGCTGCAGAAGTACTGACACAGTCTTTGTAAAGTGAACATGCAAAAAAGGTAAAACAGCGATATAGGATGATTTTCAAGTTGAGGGAGAACATGAGATGGGAGTTTTTCGACATACCCTAACTGTCATGAACTGGAAAAAAACATTCCAGGCAGAGTAAGACAAGACGAGCGTTTGACATTAAAAAGTATATAAATTGTGTTATTTTTATGAAAATAAGACACTTCTTTCTCGCCTGGGATTGTTTACAACTGCATTTGGGATCATTTGAAGCCGCATTTAAACTGCGTTTTGGAAGTTCAAAATCAGGCACCATATTAGTCCATTATATGGAGAAAAATCCTGAAATGTTTTCCTCAAGAAACTATTTCTTTACGACTGAAAAAGAAAGACATGAACAACTTGGATGACAAGGGAGTGAGTACATTATTTGTAAATCCAAGTTTTGGAAGTGGACTTTAATATGTAACATTTCAGTATTCATTTTAGTTTGTCAAATAAATATAAATGTCATTTTAGTAAAATTTTTGTAAAATTACACCTAATGAATATATGATGAAATGTAATTAAATGATTTAAAAAAGAATAAAATACAAAAATACAAAATAAATTTGTGAAAATTAATACTGGAACTGACCTATGTTAATTTTTTTGTTTTTATTATTAAATTTTTTGTTTTTATAATTTATAATTATGCACTTGATTTTAAAAGTAAATGTACAATTGTTAAAAGCCAGGTTGGTTCTTTGCAATAAACAATATTGCAATTTAATGTGTAACTTAATCGGTTATTAGGTCTTTAATTACTTGAGATATCTCATATGCTGTCAGGGCTCTATTTATTTGATTAAAAATACAGTAAAAATAGTAATACTGTGAAATATTATTGCAATTTTAAATAACTGTTTTATATTTGAATATATTTTAAAATGTAATTTATTCCTGTGATGCAAAGCTGAATTTTCAGCCTCATTACTCCAGTCACATGATCTTTCAGAAATCATTCTAATATGCTGATTTGCTACTCAAGAAACATTTATTATTGTCCGTGTTGAAAACAGTTGTGCTGCTTAATATTTATGTGAAAACTGTGATATTATTTTGAATAGGAAGTTTATAAGAACACCATTTATTTGTAATAGGAATCTATTAAAAAAGTCTTTATTTTCCCCCCAAAAAACTGAACTCTGGTAAATATGAGTATATAAATTGTGATATATAAGAGAGGTGATAACACTGAGAGGAAATGATAGTATCGCTTGTGTGCATCAAGAACAGTGTGTATATGTATGAGAGGGAGGGAGTGGTTCTGCTGAGACTGCAGATTTACGGTGGTTTATCTTAATGTCATATTACGGGTCAGACAAACAGAGTTACGCTCTGAAAACAGTCATGGGCTGCTGATGACAGCCTACAGCAGACACTTTTAAAAACCCTCATCGACTGAGAGCTATTTTACCTCTTGCAGATCATTGACCTAAAGCCATTAGTGATGTAGTTAAGCTGGCTGTTCTGTTATTATACAAACTTGGCTTTAAGAAATCTATCTATCTATCTATCTATCTATCTATCTATCTATCTATCTATCTATCTATCTATCTATCT
>JAHKKF010535811.1:0-31791 GCA_019740295.1 Labeo calbasu | reverse complement strand
TCTGTCTGTCTGTCTGTCTGTCTGTCTGTCTATCTATCTATCTATCTATCTATCTATCTATCTATCTGTTTGTCTGTCTGTGTCAAAAACAGTATCTCAATGAACTTTAATTTTCTGGTTTTCCATTGAAAATTCTTTCATGACTCATTCATGTGTGAGAGGGCGCTCTGTATTTGTGAATGTAGGCAGGCTAAAGGGCATTGTATCATCCTCCTAATGCTTTCAGAAGTCACCTTGAGTGTCTCGGCACTGTCTGGAGGCTCACTGAGAGTCACAGACTGATTGATCTAATAGATAAACTCCATCAGAGCAGAGAATGATATCCTCTCTCTGCATGTCTCAAGGCTAAAAGAGACGTCTGGACACACACATAACACACACACATACGCAGTCTCCACTATGCCTCATTATTCAAGTATTATATTGGTACATAACAAGTGTGAGAATTACCTGCATTTGGAGAGTCAGCATGGAAACATCTAGATGGATGAATCTCATTACTGTATGCTAAACATTTGTGCGCTAAATTGCATAGTAACCACTTTTTATACAACATGATAACTGGAAGCCCCTCGTTGAATTAATCATGCAGCATGATGAGGTTTATGTGCAACAATCTAGCATAAAATTGATTATTTCATGTTTTTTTTCAGTTGGTAGGCAGTATACAATATATACTGTGCAGAATTGAGCAAGAATTTTGAATTGAAGAACTTCAGCCTTTCATTTCATCATAGTCATTGTCCATAAGGCAGATACAGTTGAGGTCAAAAGTTTACGTCCATTTGAATTTGAAGATCAGGGTAAATTTAACTTATTTTGTCTTCCGGGAAACATGTAAGAATCTTATGTAGCTTTTGAAGGGCAGCAGTGCTAAATGAAAAAAATATGATATGTAGGCAAAATAAGAGAAATGTACACATCTCCGTTCTGTTCAAAAGTTTTCACCCACGGCTCCTAATGCGTCGTTTTTCCTTCTGGAGCATCAATGAGTGTTTGAACCTTCTGTAATAGTTGCATATGAGTCCCTCAGTTGTCCTCAATGTGAAAAGATGGATCTCAAAATAATACAGTCATTTTTGGAAAGGGTTCAAATACACAAAAATACTGGAAAACCAATTTGTGGGACCTGAAGGATTTTTCTAAAGAACAGCAGGCAGTTTAACTGTTCAGGACAAACAAGGGACTCATGAACAACTATCACTAAACAAAAAAACACAGCTGTGGATCATTCAAGTAAGAACGCAGTATTAAGAATCAAGGGGATGTAAACTTTTGACCTKGGTCATTTTTTATAAAATCAACTATTATTTTCTCTTGTGGACTRCATGTAAAATTCTTTTATGTGAAATATCTTATTCAGGTCGGTACTAAATAAACAATAACATCCATTTTGTATGATCCCTCTTATTTTGGTCAAATAATTAACGTTTTTAATGATTCTAGAAGGGGGATGTAAACTTTTGACCTCAACTGTATAAACCTCCAAACGTCAATGTTTTTTAAACTTTATAAAAATAAGTCAAACTAGCATTCAAAGTTAAGTCATTTTAAAGTTAAGTGACTTCTAAATTGATTTCAGATTGATTTAGTTAGCAAAATTGCGATTTAAATGTGAATGTAAATGACTACTAAACTGCATAACTTACTAATTATGCATCAACATCTCTCTTTTTCTTTCTCTCTAGTGGGATGTTCTTTGATGGGAACCACACATACATGATTGAACCAGGAGGAGAGAATACTACAAGTGTAAGTATAATGGATTCATGCATTAAACAAACGAAAGTCCATCATCATGTTGTATATTAGCTATTAAAAGGATTGTAAATTTTATGGGTCTGGCTTCCATTCTCATCCACATCCAGCTATTTTTAGCTGTGCGAAACAGCTCGTTTTGCTGCTTGATATTGCCATCTTACCAAGTTATTTTAATGTATTATCTTAATTATGAACACACTGGTTTGTAGTGCAAACAGTTTTACCATTTACTGCACATTGTTATTCTTCTCGTTATTTCTCTATAGTGGATAATGAACCGGAAGCCTCACCCATAGGCTTACTTCCGCATTGAAGAAAAAGGTGGATAGGCCACAGTTTCTGTAGTCTCTTTGCTGCATCTTTACTTTGGTTTTAAGGTGTCCGTAGATGAAACTGTAAACTTGATAATGATTATTTGAGGCAAGGAAACATCCCAGCTCATTTAACAGGGTTTTTCCTGTGCATATATGTTGACTGATAAGCCCATCACACAGTCGATAGAGACACCTGACTCTGCAAAAGCACAGCTATTATCTGCTAATGGCAGAATCCCACGTGAGCACTGGCAGAAAGCGAGGAGGGCGTATCCGTGAAAGACGAGCTAAAGCTGTGTCACTGAGACGCTGAGGTTTTACAGTGGAAAATGTCATTTCTCAGTCGCAGAAGATGATCTGATTCATTAAGTGATTCACAGAGGAATGTGGTAATGAAGAGATTTGTGTCATTTAGAGCAGCGGTGAAAGGCTGAGATGTTGAAGTTCCTCATTAATGGGAGAATGAAACCTGTTCAGTGACACAGGAGGGAGTTTATGATCCATTCACAGTTTGCTTTTTTCTCTCAGCTTTGTGAGATTGTTCAGTCACACAGTTATTATAAATCCAGACCTTTTATGCCATCAGAAAATCTGACTTTTTCTGTGCTATAATCGGGTCCCCGGTGCATCTACCAACCCAGAAAATGTGAAAAAGGACAACCCAGTAAATTTGTTTTTGGTAAGCCTTTCTCTGCAAGCATGTGAGGGAAAAAAGCATGTCAGATTTTGCTTCTCTTGTGATGTGGTAAGGGGTTCTTATTAAGTTGTCTTCTTCTTCTGAGCCAAATCTTAGTCAGTATCTCCTTCTAGAACTTTAAAGCTACAACCACAATCTCGGGTTAGACCTTCAGACTGGTCTGAAGTTAGTTGTTATATCTTTTGTAACTGATCTAAACGATTTTCGAAAACCAGACCATCAAAACCACCAAAAATCCCATAGACTTTCATTGAGGGGGTGAAAACGTTTATACAAAGACATATATGGTGCATCTAAAGCTTAACAACTCCCTACTTACAAACAACAGCTAAAACCAACCTACGCTGAATGGCTGCTTTGGCTGGTCTCCCAGGCTGATTTTAAAGTGGTTTTGGCCACTTTTTAGCTGACCAGGCTTCGAGACCTGCTAAAAGACCAGCCAAAGTTAAACCAGCTATTTTCCGTTTAAACCAGCTAAGACTAGACAACCAGCCTAGGCTGGTTTTAGCTGGTTTTTACTGGATCAACTGTTAATCATGCTAGCAACATGCTCATAACATGTTAATTATGCTAGAAACACACTAGCAACATGCTAGAAATGTGGTAGTAACTAGTAATCATGCTAACAACTGCTAGTAACTTGTTAATCATGTTAGCGACATGCTACCAACTTGTTAACCATGTTAGAAACACGGTAGCAACATGCTAGTAACTTGTTAATCATGCTAACAACAAGCTAGTAACTTGTTAATCATACTAGCAACATGCTAGTAACTTTCTAATCATGATAACAATGTGCTAGTAACATGCTGGTCATGCTAGAAACATGCTAGCGACATGGTAATCATGCTAACATGTTACTAATATGCTAGTCATGCTAACAACATGCTAGTAACTTGCTAATCATGCTAGAAATATGTTAGTAACTGGCTAATCATGCTAGCATCATGCTTGTTACTTGCTAATCATGTTAGAAACATGCTAGTAACATGTTAATCATGCTAAAAACATGCTACCAACAAGCTAGTAAAATGCTGATCATGTTAGAAACATGTTAGTAACACGTTAATCATGCTTAAAAACATGCTAGCAACATGCTAATCAGGCTACAAACATGCTAATAATGCTAACAACATGCTAGTAACTTGCTTATAATGCTAGAATCATGCCATTAACTTGCTAATCATGCTAACAATATGTTAAAAACATGCTAACAACCTGCAACATCAACTTTCATACTTTTGCAGCTGCTTCAAACTTTCAGGCCAGGCTGTGTTTTTGTAACTTCTAGACTGTGTTTTTGTAACTTATGTGCGTTTTTAACATAAACTTGTGTGTATTTGACAGTTTAAGTGCAGTATGACATGAAAGAGAACTTAGTTTAGTACTCACATCCCGCGTGACAGCCGCTTTCTGTGCACATGCTCTGGATGTGTACGTTCAGAAAACGTATATCAGAAGTTTAAAGTAATATAGTTTAAAACGCGTGATTTCAGTGCGATGGACGTGATAATCAAAACCAAACTCGTTTTTTGGCGAGTATCTGAGGTACGAACTCCATTCTGGAAAGGGGGTGGGGAGCAGCAGCTTGTTTCCATTTATAGAGACATGCCCAAAAACAGCGTGTTTCTGCTTCCATTCAAAATAGGCATTTTCAAAATTATGTAATAAATTATCTGTGGAGTATTTTGAGCTGCAACTTCACAGACGTATTCTGGGGACACCTGAGACTTACAGTATATTATAAAAAGGGGCATAATAGATCTCCTTTAATGTAATTGCTAGGTTCCTAGTTTACCTCAGAGTTTTTTCCACTCCACAACCGCCTTTTCTTCTATGCTAATGTGAGGAATGCTAGTCTTCTTCTCCCTTTTGTTGTGCAATGCTTCGTCAGCTCGTCTTATAAGCATCTCACCCTGAGAAATGACTCAGTTCGTTTATCGTCTTTATGCTGATGGTTTTGTCATGTTGCATATCAACCCCTTGACCTTGCGTGTTGGTGACCTCAGCAACAGGGCAGTCCTCTGATCTGATTCATTCAGACATAGTCACAAACTAGAGGGACAGTATCGTCCTGTTCACCATATGGCACATGCATCTGTCATCCGCCTCGCACTGCAGCGGGGGACATGAAAACGTGTCCCTCTTTGGCCTCTGTAGCGTCTCTCACTGCTGGATGCTGTACAAAGCTCACAGTACATGCAGGGTCTCTGCCTCTTAACCTACCTGAAGTCACAATGAAATCAAAGTGGACCCTCTTTACTTTTTTTAATTCATAGTCATGATTTTTTGCACGAGTCATCAGTGTCCATGTTGGTCCCAAGAAAACAATGTAGTAACTGATTCCAACTCAGAAACGTGGCTCTTTTTGAGTGATGTCAGCTTGGCTGGGCGTGCAGTATGTATATAGTCTACGATAATATTATAATTGTTGTTTAAACGATACACGACTTGACATAATTGAGTATATTGCAAAAATTGAACAAAAACACATCCAGAGAGTGCACACATACAATACATGATGTGGGTTAGACTTCTGCACAAGTACATTTAGAGTTTATGCTTTCAAAACGTGAAAATACATTCAGAATTCCCCTAAAATTCAAAGAGGAAAATATGCTCCGGTAAGACTTTTGTGTCTTTTATATTTATATCATCTGATATAGTTAATATCACACAAAGAGTACAGTTTTTTTCTTCAAATGTCAGTACGACTGCAAATGTGATTTTGATTTTGTTAAACAGTCCAATAAACAAGAAGTTAATATTATTTGACTTACATTTTAGACACAAGTTGCTGTTTTTGCTCTTTTTCGTCAACAAAAATAGTTTCAAACAAAGCCACAGCAGAACTGTTTTGCGTCTCTGAGCATCAGTCAGCCGTTTGAACGAATTTGTTGAATGAATGACTCAGTGACTCACTCATGCAGTGATATGCGTTTATATTTTAAATATATTTTTTCTTTTTTCCCCAAAGTCATTTCAAATATAACTATTGAATAAAATACCACCATAATAGCATAGTCAACAAAACATTGTCTAATTATTGTTATCAACAAAATTTCAGAAAATATTGAGAATGTTATAATCGCACACCCCTAGCCGGAAATAATTTTAGCCCTTAGCTAAATATAGGTACTATTACATGCTTATACAGCTTTTCTAAAATCTTGCACAGTGAAAAGTTAACCATTATTTTTTTGATAAATGTATATTTGATAAATATATTTAATAATAATAAATCTGTGTTTATGAATAACAATGTATTTATTTATGCAGGTTTGCTTTCACAGGAATAAATTATTTTTTAAATATATTCAAATAGAAAAAAAATGTTATTTTTTAATTGTCAAAATATTTTACAATATTTCTGTTTTACTGTATTTTTGATCAAATAAATGCAGCCTTGGTGAGCAGCATTTTTATATATATTTTTTAAATATAAAAAATTGTAACTTTCGAACGGTAGCATATATATTATGTTAATATGTTTATATTTATTATTAATAATAAAACATTAAAAGTTGTTTAATGTTGGATAACATTAGGCAGTGAAATCTAATAAAGGTTGCGACAATTATAGCAAATATCAATAAAAAAAAGAACCACCTGACTTCAAGTCTCCACATACCAAACACAATTTTAATTTGTAATCATGAAATAAATATCAAATATTGATATATGCATGCACATATGAATCGACTGCAAGTCCTACCCTAGTAAAAATTAATATACTAAAATGTATTTAAAATACATTTATTTCATGCTAAATATTCTACAAATACATGTACATATTAATGTATTTAATTAAAATACCCTGCAATTGTACTTTTAGTATACTAAACTGATATACATAAAGTCTGATAAATTGGAGCAACTACTTTTGTACTTAATGCACTTTAATTGTGCAAAAGTAGTGCTGAAGTCAAACTAAAGATGTGCTGAAGTATATTTGATCATGCTAAAGTGGAACTGTTGCAAGTATACTTCAGGTACACTTTATATATCTTGCATTTAAAGATTATTTAATATCACTTATTAACAGTGATATTAAAAAACATTTTAGGCTTAATATTAAGATATGTGCATTGTGCACAAGTAGTACTCTAAATAAAGTTTAATTACAATTTTTATATCAGTAAATCTTGGGTGGTATATCGGCAGATATGTTAATAGATTTGAACTGTACTTAGTATGAAATAAATGTATTTTAAATATATTACTTTTTGATGAGGAAACAAACATTTTGTGCTTCAATCAACATTTTCTGCTGTTTTTGGAGGGAGGGCTCTCATCTGATTGTACGCCAATGAGTTTGCAGGGACATCTCTTACTTCTTTTTTCGTTCAGTGGACAGACAGTGATAGTGTTGGGGGTGGGTGATCATTACCGGAACGGGATGGCAGGCACCCCACCCCCTCGACATCCTTAACACACTTTCCAAAAAAATGAAAGTGTGCCATCCCCCAACCTGCTTTCTATTCATGATCTTGCCCCCAAGAGAACACACACACACACCCTCCTCTTGCTCCAATACAGAAAACCCCATCTTATTTTAAGCCAATACATCTGAGAGGCCATCTGCGTTATACGACTAATCCTTCACAAAGTGCCGCCTCTCATACGTGAGTATATGGGAGAAGGGGGGTGGACTGGAACAGCCTCCGTAGAAACGAGGTCTGTGTCTCCCTCGTCTTTCTTATCTAGCGCACTGATATTCCCCCCGGCAGCGAGTGCAAGCGTGCAGGAGTGTGCAGGATGTGTAGTGTTCCTGGTAGAGCATGGTGCTAGCAACAGCAAGGTCATTTCCCAGGGAACGCATGCCTGATATTCACTGTGCATAGACGTGTCTGCCAAACACAGTGATGTAATTGTCGAATATTGGAGCTGTTGGATATTTCAGGTAGCTTTTGTTTAACGTCTTGAGACTGACTGGCTCAGCTACAAACCTGGTGAGCTGTCATTCTAAATAAACAGGCAGCCACTCTGTATCATATGAAAAGCGCTTAAAGGAGAACTGTCCACTTCCAGAACAACAATTTACAAATAATTTACTCATCCCCTTGTCATCAAGATGTTCATGTCTTTCTGTCTTCAGTCATAAAGAAATTATGGTTTTTGAGGAAAGCATTTCAGGATTTTTCTCCAAATAATGGATTTTATTGGTGTTCCGATTTTAAACTTCCAAAATGTAGTTTAAATGCAGCTCCAAAGGCTCTAAACGAAGAGTCTTATCTAGCGAAACAATTGGTCATTTTTTTGGAAAAATATTAATTTATATACTTTTTAAGCACAAAAGCTTGTGCAGCACAAACTCTGGGATGCGCGTCCACGATGCTATGAATCACGTCTAAGTTCATCGCCTGTGTACTCTGGCTCAAAAAGGCAGAGTATGGCAAAAAACTCTTATTTTCTCCTACAGCTTCAGAATCTTGACATCGTTGTACCTTTTTGTTGGTAAACAGCGTTTGACTTACTTGCACTTCCTTAGACTTTGCGTGTTCGCTTTGTAATCACTGGGTCTGTAGTTCCACCTACGCTCCACGTGACCTTTCGACGTGATTCAATAGTACATAGTGTCGTGTAGCTAGTGCTACATGACCTTTTGTGCTTAAAAAGTATAAAATGTTTTATTTTCCGAAAAAAATGGCCGATTGTTTTGCTAGATAAGACCCTTCTTTCTCGGCTGGAATCATTTAGAGCCCTTTGAGGCCGCATTTAAACTACATTTTGGAAGTTCAAAATCGGGGAACCAATGAAGAAAAATCTATATTATATTGGAAGAAATATATGGAGAAAAATCCTGAAATGCTGTCCTCAAAAATCATAATTTCTTCACGACTGAAGACAGAAAGACATGAACATCTTGGATGAGGGGTGAGTAAATTATTTGTAAATTGTTCTGGAAGTGGACTTCTCCTTTAATAGATGTGACTCTCATTTAATTTTGGTGTATTTGCTTTTAAGGTGACATATTATGAAATCTGACTTTTTCCATGTTTAAGTGCTATAATTGGGTCCCTGGTGCATCTAACAACCCAGAAAATGTGAAAAGGGACAACCCAGTAACTTTGTTTTGGTAAGCCTTTTTCTGAAAGCATGTGAAAAAACGAGCTGCTCAGATTTCACTCCCCCTGTGACGTAGGAAAGGGATCTTCTTACACTATTACCGGTCCTTAATCTTCATGTTTCCACCCATAGCGCCGCCATTTTATTTTATTTTCACAAGCGACAATGGTGTACCAGTTCTGACGCCATGGTGAAACTTCATGCGAAGCATGCTAACTGTTCTGTCATTGGCTGCACAGGCAAGCACAGAACACTATTTTGAGTCTCAGCCTCAGAGGAGACAAGAGAGCAGTGGATTTATTGATTTATATACTGTATATTACACTGCTGCCTCACAGATCTAAATAAACATGCAATTTTTTTCCAAGCTGTTAACCTTCATAGACATAACTGACTGTTTTTGTAACTCAAGTGTGTTTTTAACATTCAGTTTTTTAGCAGAGCATCTGAGTTATGAGCTGTAAAGGCACAGCCCTATTCTGGAAAAGGGGGCGGGGAGCAGCAGCTCATTTGCATTTAAAGAGACATGCACGAAAACAACGTGTTTCTGCTTCCACTAAAAATGGGCATTTTCAAAATTATATAATAAATGATCTGCGTAAAATACAAAATATATAGCAAAATATTGAGTATAAATAAAATATTGGTTACCCAATTAGGTTAGAAATAAAAAATAAATAAATACTGTTCAATATAATTACATTTTTACCTAATATTGTATTAATAAATATGTGACCCTGGACCACAAAACCGGTCTAAGGTAGCACAGGTATATTGGTAGCCAACAATATGGGTCAAAATTAGCCATTTTTCTTTTATGCCAAAAATCATTAGGATATTAAGTAAAGATCATGTTCCATGAAGATATTTTGTAAATTTCCTACCATAAATATATCAAAACTTGATTTTAAAACTTAATTAGTAAAATGCATTGCTAAGATCTTCATTTGGACAACTTTAAAGGTGATTTTCTCAATATTTTGATTTTTTTGCACCTTCAGATTCCAGATTTTCAAATAGTTGTCTCTCAGCCAAATATTGTCCTATCCTAACAAACCATACATCAATGAAAAGCTTATTTATTCAGATGGTTTTAGATAGTGTACAAATCTCAAATTTACTTGTTTTGTGTTCCTGGGTTAGATATTGAAAATGTTTAATTATACTGGACATTTTTAAAATATAGTTTTTGAGCCTTTAAATGAATTATATTTATATTATATTTATATTATATTATTATATTTATTGCTTTGCTTACAGTATAATTATTAGATAAATGTTTTCCATTTCAGTTTGATACAACATTTAAGCCCAGTAATTTAAAGAAATAACTGTACAGGTATGCTTACCCTAAAAAACAGCAATCATTCTCAAAAAAAAAAAAAAAAAAAATCACAAAAGATTTAATTCAATAAACTGCACTTTAATAAAAACAGCACTTAATACATTAATAGTCTATACACTGATAATGTTAACATAAACATTTTGCAATAAAACTTTGTAGAAATAGGAAAGATGAAATTGATCTGTGCAATATGTCATAGGCAATGTAATATGAAATTTTATTTTAAGACATTAGTGTTTTCTCTCATTTTAGCAATGGATTAAGTCACTATGTAACAGTAAACAAACATACATACTACTAGAGCATGTAATATTCAAATGCTCAGAGTTACACTGCAATGCATTTAAATCATTTGCATTAAAGGAAGTGAGTGGAATACAGTGCAGTGTTTCATTAATGGTTTGTTGCTCATGTAAGGCTCATTACAAAGCATAAATCAAAAGGAAGTACAGTCTTGATAAAAGTAGTTAAACTGCTCAAAGGCATCAGGTGGAGACAAGTAACAAGAGTAATTTTACAGGGTTATTTTCTAAAACCTGCAAACCCTTCATTGTATAAAAAACAGATTAAACTGACAAAACAAATTAAAAATAATATTAAACATCAGGTAAAAATTAATTCTCCTTCACGTCATTATGTAACAACAGAAAGTTAAAAAACAAAACAAAGACAGTCTTCAGGTATCACAACAATATACAAAGTAAAAGGCAAATATTAAACGTCATGGCATTGACCGTAATACAAGTGTAAGCAGTGATAAAACAGGTCGTAGGTTGCGTCTCTTTCTAACATTTACTAATCACATTTAGATATTAGCAGGCGTCTTCACTAACAGGTTAAAACAGTGCTTAACATCAACATTAAGTTCAGTGTTACTATCAAGGTTTAAAAGCAGAATAAAGACATTAGGGTCATGAAAATTAGCAGAATCAATTTCTGCATACATAATACGTAAATCAGTCAGACTGGATTAAATGCCACACACTTCATGAAATTATTACCAGTTTACACAGAAATATGTTCTGCTTGTGTTTTTGAATTAAGATCACTGAGAGGTACACAACTTTCTAAATCCACTAGTGTTGTTTTTCTGACCATTTGTACTTTGGTCATTTACAGTGCCTTAACTAAGAGGTACCTACTACATCACTTAAGGCGTTTTGCTCACTTCAAATTCACTACCACACTAATTTATCATTTCTGAATTATAGAAATCAAAATCAGTTTGACCAGTTTGATTTGAAACAACCAACTCAGTGTCAGTCAGTAAGGACAGGAATGTCAATCTCAATGCCAGACATACGGGAGCGTGTGGAATAGCGGTGCCCGGCATACCTCTGTGAGGGGGCATAGCTTTGAGATGGGGCGTATCCCTGAGAAGGCGCGTAGCTTTGAGATGGAGCGTAGCTATATGCTTGTGAGGCTCCGACTTCGGAGCCGTAACCATCAGGTATGGACATATGTGGCATGTAGACGTGGGGCGGCATAGGCTGTGCAGGTACAGGTTGAGGGTAACCCTGTGCCGGGACAAAAGCGGGGGCGTCCAGGACAGCCGGAGGGAAGCTCTGGGGTGCGTATGTCACGGGAGAAGGCAAGCCGTTGGTCATGAGGGGCTGCGCGGAAAGGCTGTGGGTCATTGGGGGCTCTTCATGTAGAGGTAGCCAGAAGGGTGAAGGCAGTTTTTTACACATGCAATACCACATAAACATCAGAAGAGCGGCTAGGATCAGACCGCCAGCGCTGCCGATGGCCACATACACCGCAAACTCAACGGCAAACAGATTATCGTAGCGCTCGTTAAGGGCACGCGTGTGGAACAGGAACCAGACGGAGGGCGGCATGGCGATGGCACCGCCTAGAAATAAAAGCATCCCAGCGACTAGATGGCAGCCTGAGCTGTTGACCAAGCAGCGGGAGTTCTTGATGTCCTCAGGAGTTTTGGAGCAGCAAGCCGTTTTACACATGCCACATAGACAGAGAAGAAGAGCCAAGCTGGAAAAGAGCAGACCTGTGGAGAGAAGAGGCTGATGTCAACAGAATAAATGTCCTGGAATTTGGCACAAATTGGATGAATAAATCAAAAGCACAGTTGTACAGTTAATCAAATTGCGATATGGGCTATCAGTGAATAGCGTCAGTGAATATAAACTGCAAAAAGACTGCTATTCAATATGAAGTAAATGTGTAAATGAGCGCCACAACTTGTGGTGTTTCCAGCAACTGCTGTCTCCCTATATGGGCCATCCTACAGAACTGGTGCAATGGAAACATCTTGAAAAAAAAACATGTTTAAACAGTTTTGTATGTATGTAAATTGTATAATATCCAAGGTACACATTTCTAGTAATTCTGCAGTTAATTCTCATATTGTTTTTTCAGGACGTTTTGGAATATTAGTCCTCTCCTCAAATTTGTCACTACCGAAACACAGTAAAATATAATTTAATAAGAAGGGTTACATTGACCTATTAGGATCTTGCTTACATCTACATTGTAAATATATTTTCTGCTATTTTATAAAAATATTTTCAGAGGTAAATCAATAACAGTTACAATTTTAACAATATTTCAAGTGTGATTTATGAGATTTGTATTTTGAATCCAATTTTGCTTTGTAAAAGGCAAAAAGTTGATCATACTGATTTCAAAGTTAAGGATTCATTAGTTTGAATATACACTGAACCAAAAACTATCATAACATCTTGTTGATAATTCAGTATGCTTTATTTTTGGCAAAACAACCCTTGTTTCAGTAGTGACAGTACTGTTTTGGAAGCGACCACATCATCACATTACAAAATTGTAACTTGCATACTACTAAAACATACTAAAATACTAAAAATGTTGTTTATTTCTCCTAAATAAAGGATTACATGTTCCGTTTTGTCACTAACGAAACGATGACATGTTTCGGTCGTGACTGCTACGGTAGTGACAATTTTAGATTCTTTTGAACCTAGCTTAAAGATGCTAATCAGCATATGGTTAGCTAGCAGAGTTCTAAACAGTTGTACACATATTCCATAACTTTCAGTTTTTATAACACCCAAAAACTTGTTTTAATTATATAAAATGGTGTTCGGTAGAATTCTGCAGAATGACCCATATAGGACACTACATATGAACTTCCTTGAACCCACTGAACCCATCATGAGCACCTACCAGCAGGTAAACAGAACTGCAACAGTCTGAGGTCCAGCTGGTCTACTTTTGCGTACCAGTCTGCATCAAAGTAATAGCAACCCGAAGAACCATCTCGGAGCACACACTTGGTCCACAGACCGTCGTACACGGTCACGTTTTTGGCATTGCGGTTGAAGGTGAGCAGGCGGGTGGTTCTCCACTGGGGAATGAGCGTGGCGACCATCAGGCCGCCCACCGAAAGTATGGCAATAATGAAGGCGAAGGCATTGGTGGCGTGAATGTCACGGCAAGACATGGCTGGAGGCAGAAGAAACTGGAATCTTGTGGGGGGAAAAGGAACACAGAAGTACATTTTAAGTCAAGTAAAAGAATGTAGATGACAAAAGTTAGATGTTTTGAGTCATTTGCAAAAGTTTACTTATTCAAATAGAATATGTATATATATATATATATATATATATATATATATTAGATAGATAGTTTTTTAAATAGTAAAAAAGTCAAAATCCCGTTTAGTGATGACTGTATTGCTTAAATATGCGCCCTGTGTGTATCAAGCGTTAGTGTATGTATCTAAGTGTACAGTGTATGTAGGCCACAATAAATGTCTGTGTATATGTACAATAGGCATGTGTCCTGTTTATATCGCTGTCTTTACAATAGCTGTCAGACAATCGCATCACTGTCAGGAGCTTCTTGCTGTCTCTATCAGAAGCGACTTAAAGTTACATTTGTTGTGTTTTCACGAGCTCGTAAGCTCATTACGCTCTGTTTCAATTCCAGGTGTGGTTTAGTTATGATTAATTCAAAAGTATATGCGATCGCTAACAAGCTAATCTCAAGCTAACGGCTAACATTACGGTACAACCTGTTGCGCTTTAGTTTCATTCGAGTGACGCTGACAGGATCAATATATCGCACACCTACCTGATTAATAGTGAGCTTTAAACGATTCTTTTAGTGATATAACCGTCATTTTCTCACAGAATCGGTGATCTTCTGTCCAGTTTCATCGTGTAGTGTTGTATTTGGGAATTCTTCGGGAGCGCGCACGAATTCACTGAGGCGGGGGCGGCGTGACGTCACGTGCGCGCTCTGTTACTGTAAAATAAACAAACACAGCCAGGATAATTATTATAATTAACAGTGCGAATCATAGAGTGGCCTTTAAAATGGCAACTCTGTTGGTAGTTGCAAAAACACAGTCTGTGTGGAGTTTCGTCTCAACTAAAGCAAGTAACTTTAGAGCCTCCAGCAAATGATAGTCAAAACGTTCATTTTCCACTTCTCCAGCTTATATTTTTCTAAATTGTCTTAACTGTTTCTTCACAATAAGCTAGTTGTGAATAGGGTAGTCATATTTTTAAAGTCAGATTCTGTATAAATAATCTAAATCTTTTGGGTAAAATTAATTCAAACAACAAAACTAACATAATGTAACAAACTGTGAAATGTTAGACAGTTGTATAGGCCTAAAAATATTGTAATTAATTCATTTAGAGCTTTAGGCACAAATTGTCTCAATAAAAATGTGACTTGGTTTATTATATGTGCTATCTGTCTCTTATACAAAATGAACAGTGTTTCTCATCAGGCTCACTAAGTGTTATGTAGGAGTATTTGACACATATGAATCATATCATTTCCTCACATTCTTTCCCTGTAGGAGGAGGTTCATGTGCACATGATTTATCAGTCTCCCGGTTTGGACCCCCCAGAGGACTTCATTTCCGCAGGTATGAGACATTTTCTCATGTTCGGGATTAAAGGATTATGTACACTACAAGTCAAAAGATTTTTAATGTTTTTTTTTGTTTTGTTTTTTTAAGAAGTCTCTTCTGCTCACAAAGCCTGCATTTATTTGATTCAAAGTACAGCAAAAACAATCAATTTTTTTTTACTACTTAAAATAACTGCTTTCTATTTGAATATATTTATTCTTGTGATTTTAAAGATGATTTTTTAGCATCATTATTCCAGTCACATGATCTGTCAGAAATCATTCTAATATTCTGATTTGCTGCTTCAAAAAACAAACAAACAAACAAACAAACAGAAAACATTATTTTTATTATTATTATGTTGAAAACATCGAGAAGATTTTTTTCAGGTTTCTTTGATAAATAGAAAGTTTAGAACAACAACATTTATTGTAACACTACAAATGTCTTTATCATCACTCTATCATCATTTATAATTTCTATAATTTATTTCCAAAAAATAAAAGTAAAATACTGACTCCAAACTTTTTGAATATAATGTTACAAAGCTTTTTATTTCAGATAAATGCTGATCTTTGGATCTTTCTATTCTTCAAAGAATCCTTAAAAAAGTACTTAACTGTTAAATATTTATAATAATATATATATATATATATATATATATATATATTTTTAACAGCAAATCAGCATATTAGAATGATTTCTAAAGGATCGTGTGACACTGAGGACTGGAGTAATGATGCTGAAAATGTAGATTTGATCACAGAAATATATTATGTTTTAAAATATATTCAAATAGAAAACAGTTATTTTAAATAATAAAAATATTTCAGAATTTTACTGTTTTTTCTGTACTTTGGATCGCATAAATGCAAGCTTGGTGAGGAAAAGAGACTTTTTTAAAAAACATTAAAAATCTTACTGTTCGAAAACGTTTGACTGGTAGTGTATGTAGCACGAGTACACTATAAATAAGGGCTCATGGGAGATAATTATTAAAGCAGAATGAATTAGTTTTGTATGCATGCACTTAGAGCTTAATTCTCCATACTGATAGTTAATATTTGTTTAAGTTCATCTGGCAGAGTCACCGTTCCAGAACGCTCCACTGTCCAGAGCTGCCCTCAGAAGGAAAAAGAGACAGGTGTGTGTACAGTCTTACAACACTTGTGGCTCATGGTTTGTGTTTGTGGGTGTTTGTATTTGTTAAGCTTTGACTATCTGATGTGATTTTAGTGCTGTTGAAAGTGCTGTAATCTTTCTGTTTCTTCTGTCTCTTTCTTTTCCTCCCCATCTCTCCTACTCTCATGAAACATTTACAGTAAAGCTGTGTGGACTCTTTATGGCACTAATGTATAGATCAGCAGTTTCTCAGCAGTAAGCATGTTTCACATGCTGCGGGGTGATGATATGATACGAGTTTATCACTAGGATTGGGAATCAAGAATAGTTCTAGTTCAGAATGCATTCGCTTTTAAAAAAATATTAGAATACCCTGTTAAAAAAGCTAGGTTTAGGTGTGTTTTGTAGCATGGCAGCTGGTTAGAGCTGGTTTAAACGGGTCCATAGTTGGTCCTAAGCAACTAGCTCCTGCTCAGAACCAGCTCATGATCAGCTTATAACCAGCTACCATGCTACATAACATAACCAGCATATGCTGTTTTTTTTCAATATAAATTATATAACAGCATGTAATATTAAATAATGGAATAATAGTTTGATTCTGTCTTTTCTAGAACATGTTTTTTTTCTACTGAGGTTGATAGAAGTCTTTAACAAAATCTAAATAAAATATGCAGTATTTGCATCAGTGCCACATGACAACGCAAAGTCAGCATTGCACAAGAATGGACAAAACTTTTGAGCATGTGATATATTGCTTTTTGTGATTAAAGGCTATTTTTGAATTATTACTGTTCTTCTTAGATCTTAAATCATCTCATTATTTCGTAACATGCTGGTGAGAGTATTGAATGCATTAAGAATTGCTTTCCACATTTTGTGTATTGTTAATTTCTTCTTAAAAACTAAAATAGATTGTTTATGGAATCATAAAGTAACAAGATTCCTTAATTAAAATTTGATCCAGAATCATTAAGTAACTACAGGAAAATCACTCACTGTCAAATTTCTCACACAGATATTGCGCAGCCCTCGGAGTGTTGCAGATGAGACCAAATACATAGAGCTGATGGTCATAAATGATCATTTGATGGTAAGATGCGTGACAGTCCAACATATTATTAACCAGTTTATCATTGTTTTTCTTTCTTATGTCTGTAATGCATTTATTAATGTATTTACATAATTTTTTCCCAGTACAAGAAACATCGCCTTTCCGTTGGACAGACAAATAACTACGCCAAATCTGTTGTAAATATGGCTGATCTGGTAAGTTGCTAGTAATATACAGTACATTTAATATTTTTAGGGGTTCAAGCACGTAGTGCTGAAACCCTATATTGTAATTGTTAGAATGGCCAAGGATCAGCAATCTCCACTTAAAGCTGATTGGGCAGACCAAAACTTGGAGGGATGGTAGTACTCACACCATCTACAACGTGACCAAGGCTCACCCCAATCGGCCTGATGGGGGATCTACAGTGATTAAAAAGTACGAAATCTCTCATAACTCCAAACCTGTTCGTCGCAGGCTCAAGTGTCTTATGTTGTTGAAATCCTTGGCCTGATTTTATGAGCAAGTCCAAGTCCGTTTCACCCGACTGGAAGCAAACCAGTGCAGGAAGATTTTCTGGAGAGTGAATATCAATAATTATTAAACAAAAAACTGAACTTTCGACTCGGAAAGGGATGCCAGAACATTCTAAAGGGACTGGGATGCCTGTACTAAAACGGCTACAACTTTGAATGAGATATCTTCAGCATACTAACAACATATATGTAAGAGCTAAATCTGAGGTCACATGAGAAAAGTCGCAGAGCTTGGCCACTTCGTGGCGCTATAAGAGAAGAAAACATAAAAATGGCCATAACTACGCAACTGTTTGTTGTAGTAGACAAGATTAACGGAGGTCAATCGGAACGAAACTTAGTTCTGTGACCTACCTTTGCAGACTTTGGGAAGCTATAACAGGGTAGTTTAGAAAAGGGCCTGTCCAAATATACCCAAAAGCCTATAAAGCCTAACAAAAACTTCAAGAAACCTGGTGAGCACATGCGACAAGTGATTCTAAACAAGCATGCAAAATTTTAAGGAGATTGAACCACAGCTGGCGCTATAACAGTCATAAACGTTAAAAACATCATATTTCTGTGTCAAATAACTGTATTTGCCAAAAATGTTTTTTTAAATCATTGATTTAGGTGGTTACATGCTTGCAAAATAATATGTAATATCTTTTTTTATGTGTTTAAATGCTGTAAAGCGCTTAAACCCCAGTAATCGCTGCTTGCAGCTATATTTCTTTTGTTAATTTTAGTAATATAGCATTTCTTAGGCTGTAAAGCCATTAAACAGATTGTATTATAACTCCAGAAGGCTGATCCGCATCAGTTTCCTAAGATAAATAGACCTTGTGCAGTCTGACAAGTCACATCATGAGCTGCTTTATCTGCTTGTTTGTCAGTCTGTCTGCCCTTGACAGTCACATAAACACCCCTCCATTTCTCTCTCTCTCTAAAGGAGACAATTGGCATTTATCTGCTTCAGCCTGTTGTTCAATATGTCAAATTGAGCTCTGGAATGAACAACAAAAAACATTATGTGTCCTGTGGATTCAGATTTATATGGAAGAGATGCAATTCTTCATTCACCTGTTGGTAATAACATAATTTTTGTTTATATCTGCAGTACTTTAAAGAACAACTCAACACTAGAATTGTCTTGGTTGCGATGGAGACGTGGGCTGCAGACAACAGGTTTAACATCAACGACGATCCCATGGTGACATTACGAGAGTTTATGAAGTACCGAAGAGACTTTATTAAAGAAAAGTGTGACTCCGTTCACCTTTTCTCGTGAGTTATCAAGAAAACATGCATATTGCAAACATCAGGTTTTTGATAGAGTGAAACAGCATTTCTAATCAGTTTGCTCTCTGTATCCAGGGGCAACCGTTTCCATAGCAATTGGGGAGGAGCCTCATACATGGGCGGAGTGTGCTCGCTCACTAAAGGAGGCGGAGTCAATGAGGTTTGTGGTTGTGGTTATGGTTATAAACTTAACTAATCAACTAATTTCTAACAGTTTTTTTTTTCTTTGATTTCTCTGTTAGTATGGAAAGACTGAAGAAATGGCTATAACTCTCGCCCAGTCACTTGGACAAAACATCGGCATCTTTTCTGATAAGAAACGTATTTTGAACGGTGAGTGTTCTCGCTTCCCATTCTCACTTTATTATTTTTCATGTGTGTGCTTTGGCAGTAAACACAGGAGTATACAGACTCATGGTTTGTCACTGTAATCCATCTTTCCCTCACAGGGGAGTGCAAGTGTGAAGATAAATGGTCTGGCTGCATAATGGATGATGTTGGGTAAGTTTCTAATAAAGCAGATTTCCCAGATTTCCTAACACACAAACATAACTCGCTTAAGTTTTGAGACCCTATTGGAAATGCATATTAGTCTTACTAAAACAGCCTGTCATGCTTTGTGCTGAGTCTGTGTTTCTGTGTTTTGTTGCTTAAATAGTGTTAAATTAAATGTAGTCAAAGTAACAGTGTTGGAAATTTGTGCCGGTTACTGATCCATAACACTTTCTGTCACGTCAGATGTTGTTAAATGGCAGCCAATGAGAAACTTTGAGACAGATTTAAACACTATTTTTACATGAATGTCCACAAGGTGGCAGTAAATAATTTGGCTTCTCAATTCATCTGTCTCAGTGCTTACTCATATCTGTGTTTTCATTTTCATGGGAACCTCACAGACTGTTGATGGGTGGGTAAATTAGCATTACAATCTGTGAGGGTGAATCTCACAAAACCTTCCACAATATGCAGATTTCACATTCACATTTCACCCTAAAATCAATTCTTATTACTGTAATGTGCCCAAAAATAACTTCACTGTTATCCTGTACTCTTATATATATATATATACACTACTGGTCAAAAGTTTTTGAACAGTAAGACTATATTTACTATTTAAAATAACTGCTTCTATTTGAATATATTTTAAAATGTAATTTATTCCTGTGATCAAAGCTACATTTTCAGCATCATTACTCCAGTCTTCAGTGATCCTTCAGAAGTCATTCTAATATGCTGATTTGCTGTTCAAGAAACATGTATTATTATTACGGTTATTACGGTTATTATTAGCAAGGATGCTTTAAATTGATCAAAAATGATGATAAAGACATTTGTAATGTTACAGAATATTTGTATTTTAGATAAATGCTGTTCTTCTGAACTTTCTATTCATCAAAGAAATCTGAAAAAAATTATACTCTGCTGTTTTCAACATAATAATAATAATAATAAATGTTTTTTGAGCAGCAAATCAGAATATTAGAATGATTTCATGTGACTAAAGTAATGATGCTAAAAATTCAGCTTTGAAATCACAGAAATAAATTACATTTTAAAATGTGTTCAAATAGAAAACAATTATTTTAAATAGTAAAAACATTTCACAATTGTATTGTTTTTGCTGCACTTTGGATCAAATAAATGCAGACTTGGTGAGCAGAAGAGACTTTAAAAACATTAAAAATCTTACTGTACAAAAACTTTTGACTGGTAGAGTATATTTATATATAATTACATATTTAAAATCTTAAATATTTATGAAATTATTTTTATATAGATATTATTGTTATTAGTATTATTACTTTGTAATAAATCATAGTATTGTATGTTGCCTTAAATTCACTTTTTTATCTTATTACAGTAATAAGAATCACAGTTGAACTTTACACAAAAATTTTAGATTACATCCAGATGAATGTAAATCTTCGTAATTATCATAAATAATCTCACAACGCAAATAAAATGTTATAATCAAAAATATGTATTTTATCTCTTGATATTGGGGTGAAATAGGACACTTTTGTAAGATTGACCTATGAACTCCTGTGTAAAATTAGAATATGAAAAAATCCTCAAAATGTCATGAGAAAGTGTTATTGGTCATTGTAGTCCAATTTTCTATGTTTGGCTCTCCACTGTTGACATTTCACATGTGGATTTTGACATTTTAATGTTGGTTCAAATTTGCACTGGATCTTTTTTAGCAATCTAATATACATAAACAGCGTTTGTCAGTGTCAAACTGAAAAACTGTATTAACAGAATAGCAAACGGCAACTGATTAGTAGATATGCTTCAAACAGTCAGAAATGTATACAGTGGCCTTTTGAGAAATGCTGATGTGAGGTGATCAGATACGTGTGACGCAATAGGTGTTTGTTCATGTCATAGTGTGCGTCTGTGTGTGTGTTGGTTTGTCTTTATCCGTGTGTTTTAATACCTTTTGCGTTTTCCCTCGATCCCGAATGGGACAGCAGGTGAGCAGACGCTTGGCTGTGTCATGCTACTCGCTCGTGTCCTGTCGACCAGTCAGCTGCTGAGTCACTTCAGCCCCTCACTCCATCTAATAGCATTATGGCCTCAAATTTATTCTGTCAAGAGAGCGATATGGCAGAAGCTGCATTGTGTTGAAACATTCTGCAGTTTCCTGTGTGCTCACGTTTATGCTGGATTTTAATTCGGCTGATAGCTCATAGTGGGACATGTTTCGTTAAAAGAGGATTAGTGGGCTCCTCTCAGTTTAAAGGGGTCGTATTATGCATTTCAGTCTAAGGTCTTTAAGTATTTTCTACCTTGTAGAATTAAACAGCCATTTTTGGATTTGCTGTCAGGTCCAATATTATGATGGCGTTTTAGTGCCACGGGGAAAAAAAAATCTAAGATTACGAGATTAAAGTTGAAATTATGAGAATAAAGTCAAATATTTCGATAAAAAAACTTGAAATACTGCAAGAATAAAGTCAAAATATTATGAGAATAAAGTTGAAATCATGAGAATAAAGTCTAAATATTACGAAAATAAAGTAAAAATGTTTCGCAATAAAGTTGAAATATTACGAAAATAAAATAGACTCCGCCCATGTATAAGGCAATTCTCAAAAAAAATTAAGACTTTATTCTCATAATTTGGACTTTATTCTCTAGATATTTTGACTTTATTCTCAAAATATTACCACTTTAATCTCGTAATTTTAGTTTTTTTTTTTTTTTACGTGGCACTAAAATGCCTTTGTACAATGTAATTTGAACTCGCCCATAATAAAATGAAAACCTTTCTGCAAAAAAAAAAAAAAAAGAAGAAGAAAAAAAATCCAAATAGCTGAACACCATTTGACATCCTTGTGTTGTGGTCATAACTATGGAGATTTTGTGACTAGCTATTTTTGCTGCATAGTTTCAAAAAAACGTTTTATTTAGAATGTGGAGGCAGTTTTGAGTTCCAAAACTTGCAGTAGGTAACTCTTCTATTCCACAAGATCAAGGAATATTCCATTTTTTGTGATATGACCCCTTTAAAGTGTTTAAAACTGTCTGCAGTCATTCACACTCAAAAGAACAGAATGATCATGATTTCATGCTAATGCCAAATGTCATAAAGCCTGTGTGACACACACACAGTCTAACTCTAATTACAAAAGTCTGCTTTTATAATACAATCAAATCAAAAGTGACCGACATATGTCATCTGATGTATAATGGCTTACTGACAGGACGTTAGCTGAAATTTACACCAACACTCTCAGTGTGTGTTCACCCTCCGTCTTGCTGTTTGCTTAGCTTCTCAAATAAGACTTCTTCTCTTCACAAGTCATGTTTCTAAACACATACTGTATATTAGCCATGAACAGCTTTTACACAACTTTTCCTTTGGACCTCCAAACTGAAATACCATGCGTAGAAGATCCAAAAATAAGAGAAAAAGTGTTGTAATCACCACACTGAGCCAAGCACTTTCTCACTATCAGGAGAATATGAGACTATTGGGACAAAAAGTCCAAACTTCTGAGTATGAGAAAGTCCTCTGGTTTGTTTTTGATATAGATGTATCCATCATTTCCTGAAAGCTACAGCACACTCTCACGGCTCATGTTATTAACACTAGTATCAATGGCCTTTCAGACAGACACGCTCATGTCGATCTGTCTCTCCATTGATGGATGTTTTGAGAAGTTTATTTTCCGTGCAGCCTGCATGTCCGATCTGATCCACTAAGAGTGTTAATGTGGCAGGATGTTTTGTGTTCTCTGTTTTCCCCCTTTAAGTGTGTCTTCCTGCTGTTAACAATCCTGTGAAAATGTCTGCAACACTTTAAAATTAATTACCCATGCTCAAGCAGGTAAGACAAGGTGCCCTGATATTCCAGGAACACACTCAGCGTTTGGTAAACGAAGAGTAACCGCTCACACCCGGCATAATGTGAGATATGCACTTATTGATTCTCATCCTCCAGTTAAGGCTTCCTGAAACTGCATTGTTGCAGATTGTTACAGATTGGAATAGTGCTTACTGCTTCGGAATGATCTCTGCAGGATATTGAGGGCAACGACCCAGCTGATACGGGCTGAGCAGCTCTCAGCATTCTCGTATGATTTGAGTGTACTGCCACACCTCAGAGTTTACAAGTGGATAAACTGTGATTTGCATCGAAGGGAGGGTGGATGTATAGATAGAAGAATGAGGAAATAAAAGCTTGTAAGGTGTGATCAGAATTAGAGGATTCACCTAAAAAGAAAGAGTGGTTAGGTGTTTCATACCAGGGTTTCCCAAACTAGGCTTTGTGAACTGCAGGGTGTTCATATGAAAAGATATAAAATAAATAAATAATATTTCCATTACCATATTTTAGTGCATGAATAAGAATAGTGCATAAGTAAGAAGGCATTTATAAGTGACCCTGGACCTCAAAACCAGTCACAAGGGTCAATTTCTTGAAATAAATAAGCTTTAAATTGATGTATGATTTTTTTTAGGATAAGACAGTATTTGACCGTGATACAACTATTTGAAAATCTAGAATCTGAAGGTGCAAAAAAAAATCGAAATATTGAGAAAATTGCCTTTAAAGTTGTCCAAATGAAGTTCTTAGCAAAGCAAATTACTAATCAGAAATTAAGTTTTGATATATTTACGGTAGGAAATTTACAAAATATCTTCATGAAACATGATCTTTACTTAATATCCTAATGATTTTTGGCATAAAAGAAAAATTGATCATTTTGACCCATACAATGTATTGTTGGCTATTGCTACAAATATACCTGTGCTGCTTAAGACTGGTTTTGTGGTCCATGGTCACATACGTGCTTTATAAGTACTAATAAACAATCAATCTGCTAGTAATATGCATGCTAATAAGCAACTAGTTAATGAGATTGGGTTTCTGAAATAAAGTGTTACCATAAATACTTTTAAAATAAACATTAAAACACTAAAAAAAAGAACTTGACTTGCATACATAAGCAAAATGGAAAAATAATAAAAAATTTAATGTCATGTGACTATTAACCATCATCAGAGAACTGTGAACATGCATATTTTTAAATATTGATATAATAAAGTAAAATATTTTGTATCAAAATGCATTCATATGACAAAACAGTTTGGGAAATCTCTTTTTAGGCCGTAGATGTCTTCAGTAGAGGGTTTGGACTTACATCAGAATTTGGTCAGTGACCCAGATGCGTGGCCATATTTGCGATACTCGGATGTGAACAACAGCACGGATTGGACGTTTAATGCACTATTGAATATGTTATTCTGCTAATTTATGGTTTGTAAACCACGTGGAAGCTGCTAAACTGTATAGAGGACTTAGTAAGCAGGAAAGAGCGCAATATTTTGACAAACTAAAGGTAATAGGTGGTAAAGATATGTACAAGCAGTATAAATTAAGATTTTAGCCTAATATTTCACCTACTTGACCGGAAATTATAAGAACAAACACGAATGTTGTCAAGGTTCTTGCCCTGGAAATCCTGGTTCAGTTTGGCCAACCACAAACACTGTTTGTTCCACAGACAGTTTTTTAGACTCTTCACCTTGATTTGTTATAACACTTTGCAGTCTGTAGTACTTAAAATGTTTTTCCCGATCCAACCAATTAGTACAGCCCAAAATATGACAATAATTGTCCATTTTCACCAGCAATAATTAACAAAATATGCCAGTTTGGTTATGCCGTTCAGTTCAATGGCATTGTTTATGTTCAGTGCCGTAATGTAGATGTGAATGCAATCAGCAATTGTTATACATCTATAATGCGATACACGACACATCCACTATATTGAAAAGGTCAAGATCTGGGGGAATTGACTTATTCTTACAACCTATTTTCAAGAAATTTAGTTGCTGTGGCTCTTGTGTTTGTTTGTACGGTGTGTTTTATTGTTCTTTGAGTCCTGCCCTCTGCTGGTCAGTAGCCACGTAACCATTTCCCCATCTAACCAGACTGATGTTTACATTTAGCATGACAAGTTCACATTAATCTTGTTTTTTGTATTTTTTAGCAATAATTTGCCCCCATTAGAATTTTCACAACAGTGACCATGTTTACATGAACTTTTTGGCAGCTGCCATTTCCCAGTAATAATGATAAATGTTTGCAATTATATCCACTTGCTCATTTACATATGCATATGGACAAAGAATATCAGTTATGCGCTTTACAGTATTTCCACATAGACATTGTGGGGAAAGAATATGCACATCTTAGTTTTTTTGTAGTATGATTAGCATTTAAGAATTGTTTTTAAAATAAATGCTAGAATACCTCAATCAGAAAACTATATGCATGTAAACATGGTGACTGAGGTAAGGATTGTTGCTTTTTGGTTTAAGCTCAATGAGACTTTGATTAGCATTACAAACACTCTTTTTACAGTGGTTGTGTGAATCAAAGGGGGTGGAAGTAAAGTTAAGCAGTGTGACTCTAGTGCTTTGTGGTTCTCTCTAACAGCTTCTACTTACCCAAGAGATTTTCTGACTGTAACGTGGAAGAGTTTCATGATTTCCTGAACAGTGGAGGTGGTGCGTGTCTCTTCAACAAACCTTCAAAGGTAAACCCACTTCAGTTCTGTCTGTGTGTTCATAGCAGTCAGTTTCCTTAATACGTCACTAAACCCACACAAAATCTGCACCTACAGAACTCCAGAAAAAATGTCACGGATTTCACAAAAATGAAATGCTAAGTTCTAAACATATGCTAGTTTAGTGTCAGAAAGATTTGAAGGAAATTCATATTTTTAATTCAGCAAGAATGCATTGAATTGATCAGAAGTTAATGTCATAAATGTAAATATATGTGTATATTAAGCAGCACAACTGTTTTCAACATTTTTTATAATAAGATATTTCTTGTGCACAAATCAGCATATTAGAATGATTTCTGAAAGATCATGTGACACTGAAGACTGGAGTAATAATGCAGAGAATTCAGCTTTGCATCACAGGAATGAATTACACTTTTAACATATATTTAAAGAGAAAACAGTTACTTTAAATTGTAATAGTATTCCAGAATAATACTATCCTTCCTGTGTTTTTGATCAAATAAAAGCAGCGTTAGAGAGCATAAGATGCCCTTTTAGTCACACTCATTGTCTCTTTTGAATTGCATGTGAAAACATATCTCTGTGTAATAATAATAATGCAATAAATGAACAAATAAAAATGTGCAAAATAACATAACTTTTCTGTTCTGTTCAGCTTTTGGATCCTCCAGAGTGTGGAAATGGTTTTGTGGAGGCAGGAGAAGAGTGTGACTGTGGAAGCCCAGCCGTGAGTGATCTTAGATCAACATCATGATCACATTAATCTGACACTGCTTATGTAATGTTTTTTTTTTCTGTCTTTCTGCAGGAGTGTGCGAGAGAAGGAGAGAACTGCTGCAAGAAATGTATGTTGACTCAGGGAGCCAAATGCAGTGATGGTCTCTGTTGTAAGAACTGCCAGGTAGGCGCTGAGTTGTACAAGAAAACTCTGTAGCCTTCTGTTTGTGTGTGTTTGACTTTTAATGATCATTGTGCTGTCTCTGTAGATGGAGTTTATGGGCGTACTTTGTCGTGAGGCTGTCAATGATTGTGACGTACCTGAAATGTGCACTGGAAACTCCAGCCAGGTGAGGGCACTGTTATGTACATATCAAAGAAGTCGTTTACCAGAAAAGAAAATTTGCTGAAAATTTACTCAGGCCAAAATGTAGATCAGTTAGTTTCCTAATCAGAACAGATTGGAGAAATTTAGCATTACATCACTTGCTCATCAATGGATCCTCAGCAGGGAATGGGTGCCGTCAGAATCAGAGTTCAAACTGCTGATAAAAACATCACAGTAATCCACAAGTAATTCACATGACCCCAATCCATAATTTAACATCTTGTGAAGTAAAAAGCTATGTATTTAAGAAACAAATCCATCCTTAAGATGTTTTAAACCTCAAAATGTTGCTGTGTCCTCTGGGTATAATAGTGCTTTCTTCAGTAAATAAAAAACAAAAGTTGCCTCCTCAGAAGCAGAAGAGAGATATACACAGATCAAGCACTATTTACAAGTGACAAGTGCAACTTTTCAATACACAAGACATTAGTGTTGTGTTGACTACTTGTGGTTTAAGATTATGTTTTTATCAGCTGTTTGAACTGACTCTTGACCGCACCCACTCACTGCAGAGGTGAGCAAATGATGCAAAGCAGATAAATTTCTCCAAATCTGTTCTGATGAAGAAGCAAACTTGAATCTATTTTGGATGGTCTAAGGCTGAACTATTTTCATTTTTGGGTGAACTGTTCCTTTAATAGCAATTGCCTGTGCTTGGAATGCAATGCTGCAATGTACTGCATATTATTAAAAAAACACAGTATTTTGTATGTGAAATGTTTTGATCAATATGCCACATGTGTAAAAGGCATCCAGTTATCATAGAAAAAATGTTTTTTTGCACATTAAATGCCATACCAGCTATTTAAATATTCTGGCAGTCACTTGGCAATCAAGATATAGCTTCTGATTCAAGTCAAACACATTGCATTTTTGGATACAGTTTATTCAGGTTTCATTCAGTGTGCTATAACTTTATATTGCACATTTCTGTAAATCTAGTAGGTCATACCAGTGTTCATACATAAAATTCACATATCCTACAATACATGGTATATATGTTGCATACAAAAATTAGTTTAAAAACAGTAGATAGTGTGCCATTCTAAACACACTTTTAAGTGTTAAACTCTATATTCTCCACAGTGTCCTCCAAACCTGCACAAGATGGATGGGTACACATGTGAGAAAGACCAAGTGAGTTTTTATACATGTGACCCTGAACCAAAAAAACAGTCATAAGTATCACAGGTATATTTGTAGCAATAGCCAACAATACATTGTATGGGTCAAAAATATTGATTTCAAAAATCATTATGATATTAAAAAGATCATGTTCCTTGAAGATATTTTGTAAATTTCCTACCGTAAAGATGCCAAAACTTAATTTTTGATTAGTAATATGCATCGCTAAGAACTTCATTTGGACAACTTTAAAGTCTTTTTTTCAATATTTTGATTTTTTTGCACCCTCAGATTCCAGAATTTCAAATAGTTGTATCTCGGCCAAATATTGTCATATCAAAACAAATCTCAGTTTCAAAAAACTGACCCTTATGGCTGGTTTTGTGATCCAGGGTCACATATATCAGATGTATGTAAATATATGAAATAATCATAATTTAATACTTATTGTTTTATATTATTTTGATATGTCACTGTAACATATTTTTCTTAACTTAAACTCATTTTAGGGAAGATGTTTCAATGGCAGGTGCAAAACCAAGGACAGGCAGTGCAAATACCTCTGGGGAGAGAGTGAGTGACAGCGTTATCGTAATATTATTTATAAGCCATTATGTTTTTTATTATTATTATTTTTTTTTTTTTCATTTTACGTTTTATATTTCACTTTAATTTTATAATTTTAGCATTTTTGTTATGTGCTTCTTGTTTGCATTTTTATTAAAGTTGTTAGTTTTTTATTGGTTGTTTAATATTTTAATGTGTTCATTTTTCTATTCTATTTATCTATTATTGATTTATTCATTTTAGTACTTGTATTTACTTCAGTTAGCAGTGACAATGTAATTATGATTATTGTGACGTTTCTGTTTCTAAAGAAGCGACATCGGCTGACAAGTTTTGCTATGAGAAACTCAACATTGAAGGCACAGAGAAGGGCAACTGTGGACGTGACAGAGACACCTGGATTCAGTGTAAAAAACAGTGAGTTTGATGGTCATACCACACTGATGAAAAATTACTAAATAAGATTAACCGGTTTTCTATACCACAAAAAGTGCATGTTTATGTATATTATATATAACAGAAATTCCTATGAATTTCAGTGGACTTTTTGAGACTTTATGCTTAAAATCACAATTTTTTCTAGTTCATTATGGGATTATCTTAATTGTATGTACTGTACCTAATATAAAAAAAAACACGCATGTGTTTGTAGGGATGTCCACTGTGGATACCTGCTGTGCTCCAACATTTCTCCTGCACCCAGACTAGGAGAGTTACAGGGGGGTTTGACATCTTTCTCTGTGGCCCAGCACAGCGCCTCACTGGACTGCAGGTACACAGCAAACATACATGCTTGCTTCAGTTTTTATGTGATTGAGTTTCCTAAAGTGATTTTGGATGTTTTAGTGGAGGCCATGTGCTGATTGATGGTGACACTGATTTGGGATACGTCGAGGATGGAACGGCGTGTGGGACTGATCGCATCTGCTTTAACCACAAATGCCTCCCAGTGCAGGAGTTCAACTTCAGCACGTGCCCCGGCACCAACGAAAGAGTGATCTGCTCCGGACATGGGGTGAGAGATTGTGTGTGGTATGAACTGGGACAGTTGTGTCACCCACTGGTCTAGTTTTAAGATGAAAAAAACATGTGCATATGCATAAGTGCCAAATGCTATGAGTAAATAATTAGAAGGAAATTAATACTGATGTAAGATGTGAATTAGTATTATCTTATTTATTGTAAAAATTAATGCACAAAATACCTGACAGCTCTCATTCAAACAGCGAAACCTGATAATGATACAGAAAGAAACATCACCATATTATTATTTTCGTTTATATACAATAGACTTATTTTTCCCGTAAGTGCGGGTACAGACAGTTTATGGGTCTGGCTTCCGGTCTCATTCGTGTCCAGCTATTTTTAGCTGTACAAAACATTCATTTTGCTGTTTGATATTGCATATTATTTTAATGCATTATCTTATTTATGAACACACTGGTTTGTAGTGCAAACAGATTTGCTGCATGTTGTTATTCCCATAATTTCTCTACAGTGGCTAATGAACTGTAAGTCTCACCCATAGGCTTACTTCTGTGTTGAAGAATAAGGTGGATAGGCTAATGGGTTTATGTAAAGTTTGTTTTAAGTTCACTTAAATTAACGTTACGGTATTTTTTAATGTTCTGTAATAGTTTCAACACTACAGTGTTGAGTAGCTGTATTTATATTTTTAAAAAATGCATTATGTGTCAGTATTGGTATTGTTGATACAGGCCTTCATTCATAGTACTTAGTAAAAAGTACAGGGTATAATATAAAGATTTGATCAAGCAAGTATTTAAAATATACCAACCTTATATTGTTCTTACATCATTTGGAAAACATATTAATGTCTACAAATGTTTTCGTTAGATGTGGTTAATGGCGATTACAGAAAAATGTGCTATTAATTAGCTAACATTTTAATGGATTAACAGCACTAATTTTAATGTAAAATAATTTGTATATATAATAAAAAGACAATAATAAATTGTCGAAATGTAATAAATACAATAACATTTAAATAATGCTAGATTTATATTTGGTTAATATCAAATATGTGTTGAAAATGTACTCACCCCCGTGTCATCCAAGATGTTCATGTCTTTCTTCAGTCGAAAAAAGAAATTAAGGTTAAGGAAAACATTCCAGGATTTTTCTACATATAGTGGATTTCAATGGGGATCAACGGGTTGAAGGTCCAATTCGCAGTTTCAATGAAGCTTCAAAGGGCTCTCAGCTGAGGAATAAGGGTTTCATCTAGCGAAACGATTGATCATTTTCTGAAAAATATATAAAAATGTATACTTTTTCACCACAAATGCTCGTCTTGCACTAGCTCGACTTCACACATTTTTCCAACCTCAAAATCGCTCAATATCGTTTTACCTTTTTCTTGTTAAGGGCTTTTGACTTTCTTTGCACACTAGCTTTGTAAACACTGGGTCGGTACTTCCGCCTACATCACACGTGACCTTTTCAACATGAGTACATAATGCATGAAGTCAAGCTAGTGCAAGACAATGATTTGTGGTTAAAATGTATATAGATGTTCATTTTTTCTCAAAAATCACTGATCGTTTCGCTAGATAAGTCCTTTATTCTTTGTCTGGTATCGTGTAACGCCCTTTGAAGCTGCATTGAAACTGCAGTTTGGACCTTCAACCCGTTGGGCACCATTGAAGTTCACTATATGGAGAAAAATCCTGGAATGTTTTCCTCAAAAACCTAAATTTCTTTTTGACTGAAGAAAGAAAGAAACAAACATTTTAGATGACATTGGGGTGAGTGACATTTTTATTCTGGAAGTAATCAAATCCTTTAAAGGGGTCATCGGATGCAAAGTTCACTTTTTCATGTTGTTTGAACATTAATGTGTGTTGGCAGTGTATGTACAAATCTACCCTATAATGATAA